>JASKDV010171329.1:0-13505 GCA_032466395.1 Aegires albopunctatus | reverse complement strand
GAGAGAGAGAGAGAGAGAGAGAGAGATAGAGAGAGAGAGAGAGAGAGAGGAGAGAAAGAGAGAGAGAGAGAGAGAGAGAGAGAGTACAAATATCATATTATTCTAGCCTATTTTGTTATGAAAAATTTCATCTCGTGCCTCACAAAAATCGGTATAGCCTGTGTCACAAAGATCGTTTTAGCCTTTTCTGTCACAGATATAAATATAGCGTATTGTGTCACAAATATCATTATAGCCTATAGCTTGTTGTGTCACAAATATCATTTTAGCTTGTGCCACAAATATCATTTTAGCCTGTTGTGTCACAAATATCATTTTAGCTTGTGCCACAAATATCATTTTAGCTTGTGCCACAAATATCATTATAGCCTGTTGTGTCACAAATATCGTTTTAGTCTTATGTGTTAAAAACATCGTTTTAGCCTGTTATGTCCAAAATGTATGTTTAGCTTCTTGTTTTCAAAATATCGTTTTAGCATGTGTATCACAAACAGCCTGTTGTGTCCAAAATATATTTTTAGCCTCTTGCGTCCAAATAATCGTTTTAACGTGTGTACAACATACATCATTTTAGTTTGTGTGTCACATTATTATTTTGTTTTAGTCTGTTGTGTCACAAATATCGATTTAGCCTGTCTGCTACAAACATCGCTTTAGCCGTAAGTCACTCACTTTGTTTAAAAGCCTATATGACACAAACATCTTCTTAACCTTTCGTGTCACAAATATCGTTTTAACCAGTATGTCATAAATATCGTGTCATCTCTGTAATGTTAATGTCAAACTTTCTAGTGGGTCAATAATGATTCCGTTTCTTCCTAATTCCAAAAGACTTGGAAAATGTCGAAAAAGATGCGAGTGTTGAAGAAAGCAAGGGCCTACGTGGAGGCATTTGAGGGAAAGCTGTCTCGGTCCAGAGGCTATCAACAAAGATGGCTACAGGTAGGATAGCTAACATTACAGATAAATAGTGATGATGATGAAGAAGGGGACGGTGATGTTAATGTGTCGGATGTCGATGATGATGTCGATGCTGATGATGATGATGATGATGATGATGATGATGATGATGATGAGGAGGAGGAGGAGGAGGAGGATAAGGATAATGAGGATGATGTCGATGATGATGATGATGATTGATATAAGCTCAGTGGTAATTATAATTAAGAATAAAGATTGTAAATTGAATCAAACTATACAAATATTAAAGATTAAGCCAAAGCCTGAATTTAAGTTCCACATGAAAAAAAGTATTTATTGTAATAAAACAAACAAAGAAAAAGAAATTTCAAATTTACGTAAAAGAATATTGCTTTAGTATATAGTATACTAAATATCTCTATATAAATCCCACTTCTTGTCTGTGTGTGGTGGGTGTATGTGTATGTGTGTTGCCATTAATCTTCACCAGTTTGTCAATACTACCCCTCTCAATCAAACCATAATATTGTTATCGCAGTGTTCACAATATCTTTGCGATGACGCCATAACGATTTATTGGAGCAACTACAAAATCTGAATCGAACAAATAGTTTTGAACTGGTTCACGTTATCGAAATCCCCATCAGAGTTCTGTGTAAACCAGACTTAGAAAAAGCAAAAAAGCAAAATAAAACATAACCGGAAAGATAACAATGGAATTAATTGATAATTAATAAAGGCAAAGAAAATCAACGCTGTTATGCTTGATGGGGGCCGTAAGTAGAGCACGTAACTTAAATACCAGTCAAACGTAAGCAACATCTTTCCAAAGACAAGTTTTTATAAAATTATTGACTTTCTTTTGATGCAATTAGGTCAACTGATTAATAGAAAAAAATGTTAAATATGCTGAAGGTGGAGTGTATAGAATTGTTCAATTGGCAAACTATTCATTGTAATAAGAACAATCAAAATTTGCCCTAAGGATTGTAGTAATGTACTAGTATATTCAGTTATTTCATAAAATTCTGTTTTGAGATCGACCACTTACGTGTATTAGCATAAATTAGGTGAATTCGACAGCATGATAGTTCTACGGAAACACTCAGCCATGCAAAAATGTATTCACCTAATTCCCATACAATTTAATTATTCAATTATCATTTTCTCTATCTCACCGTTAACACTATCAGCAACATTACATACAATTAAAAATATAAAATCGCTTTTATGTAGTGCCCATACCCATGAGCTCAATGCGCTTTACAATCACTAATACACATCTATAACCGACAACAATTACAGAACGCATAGGACAAGATTTGAGGCCTGTTAGGCGAAATAACATTTCTCAACGCTGTCATGACGGTCAGGTACTAATTCACACCTGAGTCGACTGAGGTAAACAGGACAAAGTGTCTTACCTAAGGAAACATCGCCGAAGACACGTGGTTATGGAGAAATTCAGACCATAGTCACTGGTTGCTATGTTAACATTAAGTCTCTGGTTGCTATGTTAACATTAAGTCTCTGGTTGCTATGTTAACATTAAGTCTCTGGTTGCTATGTTAACATTAAATCTCTGGTTGCTATGTTAACATTAAGTCTCTGGTTGCTATGTTAACATTAAGTCTCCGGATGCTATGTTAAGATTAAGTCTCTGGTTGCTATGTTAACATTAAGTATAAAGAAAAGTTGCATCGAAAACGTTATCATCTTTTTACGTCCCATCGGTTCTAATAGAGCTCATAATATGTCGTTGAAACAATGATCCATTCTAGCCTGAACACCCCTACCCCCATCTTCTGACATTGTCACTTCAAATGCAACGAAACCATAGATAAATAAGACTACTACGCAAGATGACCAAACATCATCTCAAGTAAATAACTGAAAGCCATGACAGGCATACCACCCATTGAAGAAATCATCCAGGCACGTCGATGGATACGGCTGGGCTAAGTTTGACGCTCACATCAGACATCTATCACAAGAATAGCCCTGAGCTGGGAGCCACAGGGAAAGAGAGACCATGGAAAACCCAACAGGCAAGGGTCAGCGGAGAAAGACCTAGTAAGAAAAGAAAAGAGGTCTCTTCCTGGAGCCCCAAAAACAGCAGCAGACAGAGCTAGGTGGAGAACTCTCGAAATAACCTCAAATGCCGGAAAGCATAGAGATAATTCAGTGAGAGCGTGTGACACTAAAAAACTGCACCAAAGCATCTTCCTACTTTCAAATTACTCTAATCAACCTGATAATATGGATGGTGTTGAAACAACGAATGGCTTCTAGAGTGCAAAAATCCCCAACGTTGTCCCTACATTTTGGACAATGAAATGAAACCTTTCATTGTTATTGGCTGAAATGCGTTCAACGTGGAGAGTAATTAAAAGTAAAATCTGTAATAGAAACCCACGATATCAGCTTCGTACTTCCATAAAACCGCGATTGAGATGATAACAATAAATGATACCGAAACGATGACTCCTGGACTAAAATAACCCATGCATTGTCATTATAAACATCTAACAAAACCCCGGCTAACACCAACAATAGAAACACTTCCATTATTGAGTATACCCAACAACAACCCCCCCCCCAAAAAAAAAAAAAAACAAAAAAACAAAAAAAAAAAAACAAAAAAAACAACAACAACAAAAAAAACCCCTAAAAAAACAACAGCAAAAAAAACAAAACAAACAACAACAACAAAAAAACAAAATACAAACAACAAACCCAAACAACCAACAAACCAAACAAAAAAACCTGAACAAACCCTCCCAAAACCCCCCACAAAAAAACCGAAAAAGAAATATCGGTTCCCTTTTCTTAATTAATTGACTCGAATTGAGTTGGTAACGATAATAAATGCTATTAAAACCAATGGTTCCTAGTCCATTTTTTACCCCGACGTTATCCCTGCAAACAATGTCTTGCAATGTGACCACAGTCAAATGTTAAAATGCGTCCAGCATTGAGTTTAATCAAAGGCTATAATAATTACATTCAATTTTACGCAACACCAAAGATGAAATAGTATTTGATCAGCTTCCTAAACCTTTATTGCTTCCTATTACTATATTTGAGCTGATAACAAATTTTTTGAAAACGATAGCGTCCTATTTATAGTATCTCCAAAATTGTCTATGCAAACAAATGTAACGAAACCGTTGAAAGCATTTGCTCGGCATTATCTAATTACTTGTGTATTCAAGCAACCGAATAGCAACGTTGTGTACCAACAGAGTCAATTGCATTGGTGTAGATTGTGTAAGTATCAATTGAATTAATGTATGATGTGGTCGTATTTACATGTACTTTGATAGAGTGCCGCGCTTTAATTAAAAACAGGCATAATATTGTTTCCTGGTACTAAAGTAAAATCCTTCTTTAAGTACTGTAATCGGTGATGGAATCAATCATCCTTAATTCCAACTTTAGGCAATGGTGAGAATTATTTAAAATTTGCATTGCATTTAGTGGGATTGCCGAGCCTGATTGACACAATGCTTTCGGCTTATTGTTTCATGCAATTTATTTCTATTCAATAGTTAAACAAACAAATCCAAAGACTATGGGTCAACATGGTTGCAGCTTTGTTGCCATGGGAGATGAGAATAAAGCGAATTGAAAGTGAGTGACATTATGATATCGAATCCTTACTCTAAAATGGAAGCAAATGCTTATCTTCTTTTTGATGAATTGATACTTTGATGATACTTCCTTATTGATTTAGTTACAATTCGAGCTTTATGAAATGACAAATAAAAGTTCTAAATTTAACGGTTAATCCGCTTTATTTCTGATTAATTTTGAATAAGCTTTTATTTATGTTAATAGCTTGAAATGAAATAATTACTCTTATTCAATGTGATCCTCTTCCTTCATCTTATGATCATTCTCATCATCACTATCATCATCATCATATTCATCTTCAACATCATCAACACCACCACTATCATGACCATCTTAATCATTTTCAACATCATCACCATCCTTTTGATCATCATCATTATCGTCGTCGACATTGTTGTCTCAGTCACCATCAAAATCATCATCTCTATCACTATCAATAACCATAATCATCATCACCCGGTGCTCCATCACTATCATGATCATCATCTTCATAACCTTCATCATCAGAATCACCAACTTTATTATCATCCTTATCGTCATTACCATCATCACCATCCCCTTCACAATATAATCATCATCGTTATCATCATCATCATCGTCATTAACATCACCATCAATATCATCAGCATCATTATCATAACTATCACCATCACCATCATTATTAATAGTCACATCATCATCATCATCGTCATTTTCATCAATATCATCGTCGACTTTGTTGTCCCAGATACAATATAATTCATCATCATCATCATCATCATCATCGTTTTCATGACCATCGTTATAATTATTATCCTCACGAACGTCATCTTTATTAATATCATCATCATTAACATTGTTGTCATTGCCATCATTTCTTTTTGCCATTGTTATCATCACCATCATCGTTTACCATCCGTCAGGTCATTTTGGTTCCGTGGTAGCATCCTACTTTACATTTCTTCGATGGTTGATATGGATGAGTCTGTGGCTAGCTGTGCTTCCTGTTTGCTTCATCATTATTCCCGAGGTAGGTCGTTGCACTATGTTGTTGTTGTTGTTGTTGTTGTTGTTGTTGTTGTTGTTAATGTTCCAGCAGATCTTGGGTCATAGCTATAATAGCTCTTTGTCTTAATGCCAGGTAGGCGAATCTGCACGTCTTGGTAAGTTGTGAGGAATCTGCGTATAGTGCCTAGTCCTATCGGAGATGGACGATAAACTTGGAGGTCCCATGTGCCTTTGCGCATGTAAAATAACCCTCGATGGTTGACAATCGATAAGAGCAGGCCATTCCAGCCGCCACCCAGGCAAAATTCGAAATGTAATTAGGAAAATATGCCTCTGCCTCATTGTTATGACGAAATATAGCGTTAGAGGCTAGTATCAGCGGGGACAGGTTGTGGTTTAGCGCTTAGCGCCCGCTCCCACAATCCTATCGCATAGAGAAATATTTGATTATTTGATATGCGCTATACAAATGGTTTCCATTATTATCATTATTATTATTAGTGTGTTTTCTGCTGTTGGTTATTATTGTACTATGTAAGTTGTAGACATCGCAATGTTACTTGTACCTTGTATCTGCAAATGAAAGCTATTAATATTAACGTCAAGTGAAAAACCAAGCTGAACGTGTAAAAAATAACAGGAAAAGGAGGAGTAAAGAAGGAAAAGGAAAAAGAAAGATGTAGAGACGAGAAGAGGAGGAGGAGGAAGAGGAGCCGCAGGAGAGATGTACAAAAGGAATATTTTTTTTCCTAATTTCAACAAAGTGATAGTATGTAAATTCTTCTATTATTGTATAAAACTCACTAACCAGCCCGACCCCTACCATCGCCCCCAAAACAGAACAAAAAAACCCAACAAAGAAACAACGAAAACAAAACAAAACAAAACAAAACATAAACCTCTCCAAAATAACACAAAAAAACCAAAACAAAACACAACAACAATAAAACAACAACAACACAACAACAACCAAATACCCCTCCCCCCAAAAAACAAAACAAAACAAAACAAAAAAAAAAAAAAAAAACAAAACAAACCCCCCCCCCCCCCCCAAAAAAAACAACAAACAAACAAACCCCCCAACAACAACAAAAAAACAAAACAAAACAAAACAAACAAACAATACAATAAATAAATAAATAAATAAATAAATAAATAAATAAATAAAGAAATAAAATAAAATAAAAAATTAATAAAAGTATATAAAATAAAACAAACCCCCAAAAAACCAAACCAAACCAAAACAACAACAACAACAAACAAACAAAACACAAACCTAGACAATTTCTAAAGCAAATGAACAAAGAAACCCAAAGATCACCAAAGGAAAAAGGAAAACGAAAAGAATTAAAACTAAAAAAACATTAAGACAACTGAGGATATTTCCATGGTTTTCCAGCTGATTGTGGGAGAATCTCATGGATCCAATGTAAGGAAACGAGTGCCAGAAAATGAGGATAAAATGAAGTACGACCTGAAGACTATCTGGGATGCAGAGGTATGTAGATTATAATAATTATTATTTCATATCATGGCCGTATTAGCTTATATACAGAATAACTTAAGGATAAGGATTATTTGGGAGCAAGATGCCGTAGATGTAAATAAAAGATATTAACTCAAATTATCGTCTTGATCCTCTATTAAAGTTATCAGCGATTCCATAGTCCGGACTCTCGAGAGTTTAGGAGTTTATCGACCAAACCCGAATCACAGACAGACATTATTTACATATTATGTAATACATTGCTTATCTCTTCCGCAAATTCTTTATACATCAGGAAAATATATGTAGGTTTACTATTTGCTTATTTCCATATTTTTGATGAGAAAGGTTCAACAAATGATAATGTTTATTACCATTAATTTCTTCATTGCAGGGTGTCGTTAAATACTCTTTGATGTTCTACGGTTACTATGGCAAGAATCTTATAATAGGACAAGGCTACAGACTCCCCCTGGCTTATCTATTGACAAGTTTGGCGGCATTTGCCTACAGCTTTATCGTCGTACTTAAAACGTAGAAAAAATTAAGCTGGTTTTAAACTGTCGATCAAAAGAAACTGACCACCCTCTAATTACTAACGTAGCGTTTTATTTAAAGACACGATATTTAGTAAATTGACTAAATATCATACAGAAATCGATTAGCAAGAGGGAACAAAAGGCAATTTCGAATTCACGTGCCATTCATACCTTTTATTCGAATATAAATAATTACCTCCAGGTGAAAAACCAAAAATTCTAAAGTTGGCAAATATAGAGTTATGATGTAACGGTCCTGACCTGATGTCGCAACTTTCGGCCGGTGGCCTCATGGTCTATTACTCGTAGAACTAGTAACTTGGTGACGTGCAATGCGGCTTTTGATAGCCTGTAAAATGACAAGATTTCATTCCACGATTTGAAAAAAGAAATAAATGACCACGTGTGGTACCTAGAACGTACTCATTTCCGATTTTACACATGAAGTCTGTGGGTCTCAATAATAAAGCCTAGATTCATTTCTTTGTGGGTGAGTGAAATTCAACTCTATTTTCAAGCCTATAAACTAAAGAACAAGTGACAGGACAAGCGTCCAACATTTAAATCTAAAATCAAAAGTCGGCGCTTTCTTTTGATCATCAGTTAATATTATGTCCATCTCTCACTACATCTTTCTCCACAGTCCATCTCTCACGTCTTTCTCCACGATCTCTATCTGTCACGGTTTTCAACAATCGGTAAATATGCGAGCTTAGCAAAAACCGTGGCAAACAGAATCGGCACAGAATGATGTACCGAAAGACGGACACATTATGTAAAGCCAGCCGTTTCTTTGATTTCATTGATGCACTCCTTTTTGTTTAAATATAACTACAGTATGTTGTGAAAGTTGAGGGAAATGGGATCCAACTGAACAGAGGTAACGGCTAAGGCCCAGGACAGGAGGAGATGGAGAGGTTTTGTTGGTGGCCTATACTCCGATGTGGGGTGAAAAAGGCTGATGATGATGATGTTGTGAAAGTGAATCCCACCCATTTGTAGTTATTGAAATTAAAGTATAGATCTAAGGGCAGTTTTAAAAAATGATTCATACCTTTTCCTCAGCATGGCAAGCAATGCACGGCAGAGCAGTTTGTCCAACGCAGACGACGAATTCAACTTTTCCTGGAAGTTGTTCACGGAATGGGATTATATGATAGAGAATAACGAAACAGCAACCACCAAACGGGCATCCATTATAACTACATTTAAGGTAAGAAATCGTGTAAGGGGGCTAGAGAAGGCAACAGGTTAAAGGATATCGCAAAAAAACGCGAATGTTCTGGGTTCATGCTCCTCTCCGGTAAAATCTGTTCTTTTACTTCGGCAAGATAACCCCACAATAATGAAGAGTAGCAAAGAGGCACGGTTGACTCCTGAATCATCCCGATTATTCAAGGAAAAACCCTGTAGAAAAATTCTTCCATATGGGTTAAGAGGGAATTGTATTTGAATGTGTTTACTAACCTATGTGGGCACACATGTACATGTATATCGTAATTATCATCATGGGATTACCCAAATTTTAATAATTTATCATTCAAAATTTCTTGAGACATGCATTTCATTGTCATGCTTACTGATTCAAACACTAAGACAATGAGTGTATTTTTTATTATACATAATTTACTTGGGGTGTGAACAGGGGAACGACTAAAATGACATTATCAACAGAAACTGATGAAGTCAAATCCTAAAACAGATTAGCATCATAGTCATAATCTTGAAAAAGTATCGAGAAGATTGGATATTAATTTATCGACTACGATTTCAGGGAATCGATATTCAACGTTGCATTTATTTGATGTAGCTAAATATCGATGAAAACATTACTATTACAGGAAATTATTCTGGAGGAACAAGAAAAAGTCAGAGAAGGCAAAAAATGGCATCTAGTTCTTCTGCGAGTGATTGCAAATTTCATCATCTTATCCCTGCTAGGTAGGTTCTAAACAGATCATATTTTCGATGACAATATTATCGATTCATTAGAGTACACGTAGCATGAAAAGATAAACGATTTTATTATTGACCCTAAATTCAGTTTAGCCTAATGGCGACCAATAAAGTGGTATTCCATTTGTATCTGTCTTGATCTATTGTTTCTTTACTTCTTTTCTACGGAAACAATACAAATTTCAGAATAGATTCAATGAAACACTCAATGAATTCTCAGGAAAAGCATTGCAAAATTAGGCAATCGCTCAACCCTCTCTACATGGAGAGTGTTGTGACACTTGCCGACACTAGCGAATATTTTTAATTCCTTAGATGACACTCTTACATTATGTTATGCGAGTAAAATCAGCATTGCTTCAGACAGAAACACATCAGCCACCTTTGATAAAGTAAAAAGTGAATAAATTTTCATGTCCGATGATAACCTGGCTAAAGTTAAGTAGGAGAATGGTAAATGTTTAACAATTTCTCCTTCCATATTAATATGTTTGCAGCGTTGAGTACTTACGTCATTCAGCTGTTCGTTGAAAGATCGAGGAAGATGGAACTTCAAAAGCGAAATGATCAAAATTTTGAAGCTGGATTTTGGGCTGAGAATGAGGTACAGTTTGACACCCTAATAAGTTACCGCATCATTTGAAGATTTTTCAAATTGTACACCAAAGGGTTTAATAGTGATCACTATTATCAGTGTTGTTTTACAAATTTTGTCAGGCTTGCAAGATATTATATACATAACAATATGATCAGTTTTAATGTATTGTACGCTATATCAGATGATTGAGAAAGCATTTTAATTATTAAAAAAAAAAAAAAAGTCATATATCATACCCTATCATATGTAATTTTAAGGGAACAATACATAGGCTATTGGCTTTTGGCTGCCCAATATAAATAAATCAATATGTAACATAAACTACCGAGAAATAACAACAATAATTAATGACAATGTGCATGAATTTTAAATTATTCATCAAAAACATACCTAAGATTACGGAGTCTATTACCAAGGAAATCTTAAAAGAATTTACAGATTTTGAATTTTTCTTAACAAAACTGAGACTTTTCCATATTATAACAGTTCTAAAAAATATATGAATTTTGTCTCTCTAATCAAAGTTGTGCAACCCATTATGTACATTTTAAATTTACCACCCCGCGTGAAAGTGATGGTAGAATAATTTTAAAAAAAACGAATTAAAACCAATATTATTAACAGCATATAATTTTACACAACTGTATCAGGTCTTCTCGTTTTCTCCTATATTCAATTTCAAGTAATGGAAGACATAGAAATTAGAATCTAACTTATATTTAAAAAGCCTAAAGTAAAGTAAAGAGCGTTTTTATATAGTGCGTTCCCACAGATTTTACAGATTATACATGGCAGGCCATTACAATCCAAGATCCTTCTCAACCCTCCGAGGGGCATACAGGGGTGCGACCCGATGAAAGGCGCTTCGCTCTAGCACACTGACAAGATCTTCCTCTACCTATAGCCAGGTACCTATTTTACACCTGGTTACGGTGAGGAAATGCACGTAAAGAGTCTTTCACAAGAACTCAACATCGCGCACGACCGGCGTTCAGCATGATATATATTTATATATTGTATTTTAACATTGGTAATACTTTAGCGGTACGTAACTGGACATTTTCTATGGTTCTTGATTGCTGGTTGAACAGTGGACTCCAAATACAATTACAATATTCAAGCACCGGTCGAATTATGGATTTACATAAAGAAATAAACATAGCAGATACGTCTATATAATCAAAGCTTCTGAAAATAATATAATCAGTTTTGTGGCAGTCGACATTATATGGATATATCAAAATTTAAATAATGATAATAATTATGATTTGCTTCATAGTTTTAAATCTTTTGTGACCATTCAGTACTAATAATGAGTTTAAAGGAAATAAAATCACGAAACATAAATAGTATTAGATATCTAAAAAGGCATTATTTCTAATATCATAATCAACATCTAGCCTACTCAATTCCTGGCAATCAAAGAGGGTTAATAACATATCATGCTCCATATTTAATCGTGAATAGATACATGTATTTTTATAAACAAAAAGCATGGTCATAAATTTCTCTTTATTTCTAGTTTCTGTTCACACAAACCTTCCGCCCTCTTCTCTTTATCTACATTTTGTTTCTTAGCTGACGGTGATCATGACCTTGATATCAACCTTGTTTCCAAACGTCCTTGACCTTTTAAGTCTTATGGAAAAATACCACCCAAGAACCAGCCTTAGGCTAATGTTAGCAAGGTCAGTGTTTTGAAATTGTATTGAAAGTATACTTCCTAAAAATTAAAAATAATCATTACCAGGCCTAAGAAATTGTAAAATAGATAAGGGATATATTTAAAGGAAATAAGCATATTTCGTGAAAATATATACAAGTTTGGTGAAGACACAAAAAATAAAAAAAAATAAAAATATAGATAAATAAATAAATAAATAAATAAACAAATCTGAAACTCATTTAGCCAAAAATGGCTGAAATGATATTTAATGCCATTATCATGTTCAGTTTGGTTACCCAGACTATCAGACAAATTTATACGAATTTATCCTCTCTTTTTCAACAGAATCTTCGCTTTAAATCTTCTCAATTTGTACACTTTGTTCATTGCCTTGTACAATAAACAGAGAGATCTGGTAAGAAAATGGTTGTCGTATATAGTAATATCTTTAACGTTATACTAACGATTGAATACATCTAAGTCTTTAGAAAAGGCATTTAGACAATTGACTTTCTGTCTATGTCAAATATGAAGAAAAATGTATATTTTTCTATTGTTGTTATTATTCTTATATCTTGCTTATGATTGCCCTTTTTCTCTAAGGGTTCCTTGTTGTTGAAAATAATCGTTCTTTTAGCTGAATACTAAAATCGTCATCAATCTAATGTCTCCATTTCTCTCTTTCGTCTGAGGCGCTCATGAAGTTGTTGTTGAGCTCTTTCAGCGTTGCCATGCGTTGAGGCTATCTCAGTAATAATATGGGCTTTCCACATACCATGTTTCTCATTGCATTGAGGCTATCCCAGTGATAAAATGGACTATCCACATAACATGTTTCTCATTGCATTGAGGCTATCCCAGTGATAATATGGGCTATCCACATACCATGTTTCTCATTGCATTGAGGCTATCCCAGTGATAAAATGGGCTATACACATAACAAGTTTCTCATTGCATTGAGGCTATCCTAGTGATGAAATGGGCTATCCACATAACATATTTACCATTGCATTGAGGCTATACCCGTGATAATATGGGCTATCCACATAACATGTTTCTCATTGCATTGAGGCTATTCCAGTGATAATATGGGATATCCACATAACAAGTTTCTCATTGCATTGAGGCTATCCCAGTGATAATATGGGCTATCCACATAACATGTTTCCCATGCACTATCCCAGTGATAATATGGGCTATCCACATAACGTTTCTCATTGCATTGAGGCTATCCCAGTGATAATATGGGCTATCCACATAACATGTTTCCCATGCATTGAGGCTATCCCAGTGATAAAATGGGCTATCAACATAACATGTTTCCCATGCATTGAGGATATCCCAGTGATAAAATGGGCTATCCACATAACATGTTTCCCATGCATTGAGGATATCCCAGTGATAGTATGGTCTATCCACATGTAATGTTTCCCATGCATTGAGGCTATCCCAGTGATAATATGGGCTATCCACATAATATGTTTCCCGCTGGCGTCCTTTACATCTTCTCCCCTCAATCTTTCCAGTCATGCTAAGATGTTCCAACCCGTTTACTTTGTAGACATGCCTCATAAACTTCATCTGTCTTTTACTTATCGTATTGATGAATATAAGGCTATCTCAGTAATAATATGGGCTATCCACATACCATGTTTCTCATTGCATTGAGGCTATCCCAGTGATAAAATGGACTATCCACATAACATGTTTCTCATT
>JASKDV010171218.1:0-13506 GCA_032466395.1 Aegires albopunctatus | reverse complement strand
TAAATAAATCCGTCATTATCCTCCAATGACTAATGCATCCGCATTCCTTATTTGTTAACACCTTTAAACCATTACAACTATCTGATGACTATCTTTGTTTAAAGACATCCATAAGTTATTTACCTTCAAACTTGCACCCTTTTGATTTCTTTTGCCATGTTAAAACTGGTTTTCTGAAATGTGAATATTCATACTATACCTATTTTGGAAAATATATCATCAATTAGAAATAAAGAAAAGGGCTATTTTATTAAGATTATATTATTTATCATAAATACACGAGTTGTTATTTTGTGTCAACGAAGAAGCGAAAATGATGTATCGGTGCTAATAATAGACATAAAAGACATTGCCAATACCGGAAATAAAAAAGACTGACTACATGAATCATTACCATCACCATGGAGACCAAGAAACAAAACACGAAAAAACATCGGGAGAAACACCGAATGAGCACGATGTGATGAATGGACAATAACCTACCGAATCATTAACGCCTACCTTGGACTTGGAGCCCACAACGCCATCGTTGATGTACTTACTACTCTCAATATGACAGCATGATTGGCCACAAGTTGCATATTTTCATTCATTATATTCATTCGTATGTTAGTGACAGAAACCAGCATTAAGTAATGTTCATATTATATTCATGTCATGTATTGTTTTCTTATTGTTGCTGTATGTGCCTTTGCGCATGGTTCGAGTGTGTTTGTGTGTATGTGCGTGTGTGTGTGCGTGTTTATATCACTTACCTGCATTGGAGGCCATACCATCTTTAATGTTATTATCGTACTTTGATTTAATTACATTTCCTTTTTCAATCATTAATTACAAACATAAATTCATGAATTGAAAAAAACAAACAAGCAATGAGTTGTCAAGTTGATGACGTAAAATTATTGATGTCGTTACTGATGCTGATATTAATGTTGATGTTTCTGTTGTCAATGCGCATGCTATGCCACTTTCTATTGCCATGTAATGTACTTGTACTTTGCATTGTTGTCCATTCATCGTTACTGGTGATAACAACACAAAGGTGTGTTTATAGTCCGTCTCTTCGCTCATTGCAGACTCACAGACTTTATATCAATTTTCCTCCAGGCAGCCATTTCACTCAAATGCCCTCTTAACTCCCTGGGGAGCATACATCGGAGCAGCAAATTACCAACGCTTTCCTAGTACTGGGCAAGAAAATGTATTTGACTGCTCATACAGAGCACTCTTTCTACACCTGCTTGCCATGAGTAAAATCATACGTGTAAAGATATTGACCCCAAGGACTCAGGATTGGATTTAACGCTTGCGGAAATCGAACTTTCTTTTGATTGCCATTGTATTTGAGCCCCATCTCCACTCGACAAGGTTAAAAAGCAGAGTATTCTGTTAGCATATTATTGATAATTATTATTATCTCGGAGACAATAACAATGAGTTAAGAAACTTTCCTGACTATCAGGACCAAGCAATAGAAAATGTCAACTTAAAATCTTTTCATTGCCAACGAATTCGGGCCCATTCTCAAACCAACAGCAGAATAGCCATTATCACCGTCTCCGATTAGCATATTCTTTATAATTATTATGTCGGTGGCAACAACCTTGTGTAAAGAGACAGATGACCAAGTAGTAGAGGGAATCAAACTCCATCCTTTAGACTGCAAACCTTCATCACTTATCACTCGACCACGGTCCACCCATCATTCTGTATTTAAGGTGGCCAGTAGCATCTATCACCGACACCGACATTAATTATTGTATTTACACTGACCTTTTCATCTCCTTAGGAGTATTATGATAAAGTAGAGCAGCTGTAGGAATTAATTTCACTCCCACTTACCCTTTCAGCTCTTCAGGATTGTATGATAATATAGTAGAACAGCTGCAGGATGTAATTTCACTCCCATACACCCTTTCATCTCTTCAGGAGAGTATAGTAATATAGTGGAGCAGCAGTAGGAATTAATTTCACTAGCACTCACCCTTTCATCTCTTCAATAGAATATGGTAATATAGTAGAACAGGTGTAGGAATTACTTTCACTCCCACTCACCCTTCCATCTCTTTAATAGAATATGGTATTATAGTAGAACAATGTAGGAATTACTTTCACTCCCACTCACCCTTCCATCTCTTCAGGAGAGTATTATTATATAGTAGAGTAGCTGTAGGGATTAATTTCACGCCAACTCACCCTTTCATCTTTTCATGAGAGTATGATAATATAGTAGAGCAGCTTATTAATATATTTCACTCCCACACACCTTTCCATCTCTTCAGGAAGGTATGACGATATAGCAGAGCAGCTGTGGGAATTACTTTCACTCCCACTCGTCCGTTCATCTCTTCACGATTGTATGATGATATAGAAGAGCAGTTGTATGAATCATTTGTACTTCCACTCACCCTTTCATCTCTTCAGGAAGGTGTGATGATATAGTAGAACAGCTGGTGGATGTAAATTAACTCCCATACACTCTTGCATCTCTTCAGGAGAGTATGATAATGTAGTAAAACAGCTGTGGGAATTAATTTCACTATCACTCACCCTTTCATCTCTTCAGGAGAGTATGATAATATAGTAAAACAGCTGTAAGAATTAATTTCACTAGCACTCACCCTTTCATCTCTTCAAGAGAGTATGATAATATAGTAGAACAGCTGTAGGAATTAATTTCACTAGCACTCACCCTTTCATCTCTTCAGGAGAATATGATAATATAGTAGAACAGCTTTAGGAATTTAAAAAAATTTTCACTAGCACTCACCTTTTCATCTCTTTATCATAGTACGGTAATATAATAGAACAGCTGTAGGAACTATAGGAAGGATGATCAAGCAGTAGAGGGAATCAAACTCCATCCTTTGGACTGAAACCCTTCATCACTTATCACTTGACCACGGTCCATCTATCATTCTGTGTTTAGGGAACCCTGTAGCATCTTTCACCGACACCAACATTAATTATTGTATTCACACTGACTCTTTCATCTCATTAAGAGTATTATCATATAGTAGACCAGCTGTAAGAATTAATTTCACTCTCACACACCTTTTCATCTCTTCATGAGAGTATCGTAATATAGTAGAGCTGCTGTATGATTAAATTTCACTCCTACGCACACTAGAGGAGCTGAATGAATTAATTTCACTCTCACACACCCTTTCAACTCTTCATGATAGTATGGTAAAATAGTAGAACACTAGGAATTAATTTCACTTCCACTCACCCTTTCATCTCTTCAATTGAATATGGTACTATAGTAAAACAGCTGAAGGAATCAATATCACCACACTTACCCTTTCATCTCTTCAGGAAAGTATGATGATATAGTAGAGCAGCTGTATGAATATATTTCACTCCCACACAGCCTTCCATCTTTTCATGAGAGTACGGTAATATAGAAGAGCAGCTGTATGAATTAATTTTACTCCCACACACCCTTTCATCTCTTCAGGAATGTATGATAATAAAGTACAGCAGCTGCAGGAATTAATCTCACTCCCACTACCCTTTAATCTCATTATGAGAGTATGTTAATATAGTAGAGCAGCAGCGTCTTTACGTGTTTCTTTTCCGTCGTGCGCTGGGGATAATATTATGAATATTTTTTATCTTGTGTTGAGACTTGTTTGTTCGTTGTTTTGTATAAATTATAAATGTTTCTATTTTTCTATTCGCCATACATCTTCATTAGTTTCCCCTTACCTCTCCAATGATGACCGCCGTTTGTTCTTTAGATCATGAAAAAATTATTTTCCTAAAATTTCTTCTTCTTCTTCTTCTTCTTCTTCTTCTTCTTCTTATCTTCGGCATCCATCGGTGTCGGGCGTCTGTACGTTACATGCACATTATGTATATCGATAGTATGTAACTAAGCGGAAAAACAAGCTGCCCGCAAACTTAGTGTTTGGTGTTCGCGGGTAATGTCTACGTTTTGTTGAAACTTGCTACGAACTGCAGACTGATTGTTAAATTAAAATTTTTAAAAAAAATTGTTTTCGCCGTTGTAAGGTTCATGAAGTGCATTGCTAGTTCTACATATCTAAATTTTAATAATTCAGGTTTTCTTCATGATATATGCGACTAAATTCCAATATATTTAGAGATGTTTTGCTTTTACTTTGTTCGTAAACGTTGAGTGGGTGTTGCTCGATCACGATTTGCTTAAAATGTTTGATCATACTCGTACAGGATGCATTGGACATGTCGTATCAACTTGACACCAAACACCAGTGTGCGGTACCGGTAAGACTACAACACTGATACTGACTGAAATCTGAAACTGAAAGTAGGCAGTGAAAACTTTTAATTTTTTTGAACTATATCTGGTCCTAGGCGTATGAACCAAAACTTTGTGCTATGAACCAACTGGCTACCGGTGGGTTCAATTTAGTTTGTCATCGATGGGCCTTATATCTATAATTATTTTTTAATATATCGATGGTTGCTGTGTAACGTAAGCCTAGCGTGGAAGTCTCGTCAAAATAATGTTGACATACATCTAGATCTAGAATCTAGATCTAGATCTAATCTAGATCAAGATTCTAGAGATCTAGATCTAGATCTAGATGTAGAATCTAAATCAGAATCTAGAAATCTAGATATCCACTTAATCTAAATAAGTAAAGATAGAATCTAGATCTAGATCTACCTTAGACTGTCGTTATTCGGACCCCCGGGGTGCCAATAATCTGGTCGTTATTCGGAACCCCGGGGTGTCAATATAATCTGGTCGTTATTCGGACACCTGAGTTAAAAATAAAAATTGTGTGTATATATATATATATATATAGATCTATATATATTAAAATATTAGTACATGTATTAGAGTGTTAAGAGAAAGAGAGAGAGATCTGCCATCATTTACAAAAACATTGTTTGAAATGGGGGGAAGGGGGGAAATCATGATGGCTTGATTCCTTCTTCAGTCGCGACCTCAAGTGTCAGTGTCACTTTTCCCTGGTCAGCAGTTCTTTCGAACAATCGATCCTGTTAACATGTACGCGGTGCGGTAGCGGGACCATTTTAATTGAGGATTTGAAATCTAAGTTGTGGCCCTTTATTTCAAACACAGTTTTTGTCAAAAAGTCCAAATCTGAGTTCGGATTTGGGTTCCAGATTAAATTTGGCTGTGATTTGATACTAAACACTTATAATATGATTTTTTTAAAGTAAAGTTTCTGTTAAAATATTATTTTTTAAATCTGAAAAGTAAAAATATTAATATCTCATTACTGCCATTGCATGATGATTACTTCCTGTCTTGCCAATAGGACAATGGGAGGGGGGAGGGTTGTATTCAATCCGATGACTTTGTCTTATGTTGCAGTTGGCCAAGGGAACTTGAGAGTCATGGTTGAGCGTGAAGTTCCTTTTGCTTAAGCGCTATATAAGCGGACACTTCACCGTTTTCTTTTGCATTCTTTAACTCTATAAAGGAAAAGAAAGTAGCGCCAACTTTCACTGTGACAAGCCTGCATCCGCCATCTTGAAAATCAAAGAAAAGACTCTAAACTCTAACCGGAAACTTGAAAAACAAAGAAGAGCCTCCAACCGTAAGGCGGGGGGCATTTCGAGTCTGTCAAAGTGTCAGTGTGACAATAAATAACAGTAGTCAGTAGCCTGACACTGCCAGGCTCAGGTGAGATGGCAATCTCGCATACCACGAGACTCAGCGGCACTTTCCATGTAAAATCTGAGTAGTCTCGCCTAGACACTTTGCGTATATCCGATCTTTACCTACCTATGGCCAAACATAATCATTGCCCCAGTCTTAATACTCTTAACCCTTACCTTACGGGGCGGGACGCGTATTGACCCGTGTTCCTTCCTGTCCCTGACCAACCTATTGAGTTAAAGGCGGAACGCGTGTATATCTTTGCCAGCCATTGCAAGCGGGCGTCGTATACTTGCAGTTCACTAGCTTCTCACGGTGTTCAAGCTTTTTGCACTTGTTATACGTACAACTTTTACAAGTAAGCAGTCACACAGGACCACGTGACATCAAAACCATTCTCAAAACATCAAAGTATAATCATTGTCTACTAACGCGATGCTAAGGGTACTTTTTAATCCAATCAAAATCAAGATTCTAGAGAACGAATTAACATTGAGAAACCTATGGTTGAATCCATTCACACATGTTATAGAGACACGACATTTGAAATTCAGTTTAAACTCCCCTCCTGTAGTAAATAATTATGCTTTGTTACGTTCTAGAATGTTTGAAGGGTAATCGTTACTTTTGATCCAGTGAACTTGGAAAAGTTCTTATTATGAGTCTATTGTTTAGGATGTAGATGTTATAGTATGAAAGGGAGGATGGCAGGAGAAATATTTCTTTATTATGTCAGTCATGACAACAATGTGCGAAGTCATTGGTCTGTTGATGACCCTCATTTATGCTCCCCACCACTTCCCCCTCCTTCCTCTCATGGAGAAATCACACTGTATTGATAGGCATCTGGATCTGATAATGTGTTTGATATCAGACCAGACTTTCAAATGAATGGGACGTCTGTCTTTTATGTGTGGTTGTGGTAAAAGTGCGCGGAGGGAAGGGGGGGGGGGGTAGGGTAGAAAAGCGGGTGAGATGTTTGGGTCGGTGGACAGATGAAACTATGTTGCTATTGTTACATGTGTATAGAGTAGAGATCATTCGAAAAGAGCAAGCATCAAATAAAGGCATTTGGAGGGAGGTGTACTACATGACAGTGTACGTGTGTCCCCCCCCCCCTTTTTTTTGCGCTCTCTCTCTCTCTCTTTCTATTGCTTTGTCCCTCTCTCTGTTGCTTAATCTTTCTTATTCCAGCCACTCTCAATCCGTACACATTATTTGCTTGCCCTTTGACACTGGTTAGTCAATCAATAGCAAGACAATATCAGTTTTGGTATGGGAATTGAATGACTTAAAATTATAGACCTGATAATGGGTATGCTAATGACTGTTCTAATTAAACGACTAGCAAACCTTTGGAGTTTTCAGTCTTCAGGCTGTCAACGATGTGCTCAAGGAATATACTCCATCTGGTGCTGTACCGAGATTTAAGACCATGAATAAATAAACTTAACTGAATAGTAATAAAGAGGTAGTTGTTATCATTATCAATAGTAGTAAAATACCTAGGCCCACGTGGATGTCTATGGTCATTGCTGCCAATTTGCTTTCTTACTATCATCCTATTGGTATTTTTGTTTAACTTATGATGGCCACCTTCCTGTGGTAAGAAATACATGGGTTCTCCATCTTACCAGTCCCAATTCCAAAGTGAAGTCTTCTACTGTGTACTACATACCATCTTCTATTATTAATTGGCGGTGGACAAAACTGAGGACCTCCTACCCGAGCATTTCCTCACCTCCTAGATGCACGAAAATTGTAAAAAGCCTTGAAAATTGGAGGGGTAATAATATTTTAACAAAAGCAATATTTGTAGCCTAAAGAGCAAACATGTGTTAATGCAATTCTGATGAGAAACAAGTCGAACTGCAATTGGCTGCCTGTACCATGCATTCCATTTACGCCATCTTGAGAGGCAACTAGATAGATCTAGAGGCAGGTTGGGAACCACAATTAGGCCCCTAGATAGATCTAGAATCTAGATTCTATTCTTTCTATACAAATGTGAAATGCAACTTATTTGGAACATCGAACACGATTAGATAGATCTAGATTCTATTCTTTACTATTACAAAGGTGAAATGATCTAGAATCTATAGATGGCCTATAACATGGAAATTCACTTTGATGAACCAAACGATTTGATAGATCTAGATTTTATAGGCCTCTAGCTAAACCTATAGATCTAGATTGATATCATTTCACCTTTGTAATACAGATATATCTCCGTTCTACGGCTATCCAGCTAGTAGGGTCTACATATAATTGATTATGATTGGACATGGTGTAGACGGATCCTTGAGTATGAGAATAGCCAGGTTTTATGATAATTTGATTATTGTAGTGTAGCTAGATCTAACCTCTTTGGCATATGACACAGACAAAACAAAACCCAAACTATTTTGTGAAGGATATTATTTGGAATGGATTTTCTTTTGACTGTGATTGCCATTCATATGCACCAGGCAAAGGCGTTTTAAATAGAAGATGGTTTTATTTTTATTATTTATTTTTGTTTAAAGAAAAAGTACTTCTGGTGCTCCAACTTACTTGGATAGCTTTTGATAACGGAATTGATGCAACTCTTAGTGCACCTTGTTTAGCGTGAAATAAGAACATCCTGATAAAATACGCAACGCTCGTCAAAGATGTTCTTTGTATAATGCTTTGAGTAAGTCATTTGTTAAACTTTGGCAAATGCCGCTCTTCTTTCGACGCTGGCCGTGCAAATTCCAAGGAAGGTTTGGTGGGTGGCTAGGCCATGATGACTGTATTCCACAGGCATCACTGTAATAGAACTACATGTACATCATGTATAGTATAAGGGTGAAATCGAAATGACAATACGAACATCGAGAGTAATCAGCCGTAGTTATTATGAATTCCAATATAAAAGATTATTTACATTGAAGCAGTCATGTTATTAATAGTAGTGATGGTAGTAATTCTGTAAACGTCACTAGGTCGGGGTGACACCGTACAATAGAATGTTTTGACGCGTCAAGGCATTTCTTCACTCGTTCCCTCCCCCCGCCCCGTCCTACCACCACCACCATCTCTCGTTCCAATGACATTGACAGCTGATTCTTGACTCGGTGTTTTCACCTCCACCATCCCTGCCCCCCTATTCACCAGCCGGCCTTTTGTTGCCGTAATAACGTCGCGGGGGCCTCCCACTCCTCCCCCAACCCTCACCGGCTTAATTACACCACGGCACTCGTCCTAAACACACACACACACACACTCCAACACACACCGCTTACACACACGCACACTTATAATATCTCACCTCACTCAAAGTGCAGCCTCAGGTTCGACTTATTTCGGGATGGGGGCGGGCGATAAACAAAGTCGATATCGGGGAATCCCCTAATGGACTTCTTTTCTTTTCTTTCTTTCTTTTTTTTCCTTTACTATTTCTTGTGTGATGGATAAGGTTATGGGACGAGTGGAGGGAAACGAAAGTTTAGTGTAAGGATTGGGATGGATGAGAGATGAATGATACTCGAGATGCAGGCTCATTTTGTGTTGAATTACCGGAGTTTGCGTTTGTTTGCTTGTTGATTATTATTTTTTTTTTGGGGGGGGGCAGAGGGAGTGGAGAGGGGAGGAGGTGCGTGAGAATCGAGGAGGGGAAGGATTAATAGTGATTTGGTTGGAGGTGGTGTAGATCTTGAAGGACATCTTTGTTGAATGGAGTAGATGGCATAGAAAAAATAAAAATAAAATAATCCCTACCAAACTGGGAGACATCTGTATTGTCACCGCCATCCATCCACCCACCCGTGTTCTGTAAGCACATATTACACGTATTTTAGTTGTATTCGCCACTCGCCGATGTCTCTTCTCACTTCTCGTTGTATGACAGTGTCTGTCATTTTGGCCACTCGGCTCGCTTGATGACTCGAGGCGACTTTCTCGACGTGGTGTCAACTTAATCATTTTCCAGGCATGATGTGCCTTAGGAAGTCCGGAAATCTTCTTCTCCCTCCCTCACCCTACCCCTTCTCTTCTACAAATTTATTTCTCCTCACCTTCTCTCTACCCCTCTTTCCCTCTCGGCATGACATGCTCTCACAACCAGAATAATAACCAAGGGGATTTGTTTATATCCCTCCCCCTCTCTCTCTCTCTCCCCCCCCCCCCTTTTCCATCTCCCCTTTCTATCAGTATCTCTCATTCCCTATTACACACACACTCAGATACTTTTTATTAGTAACTTTCAAGTACCAACAGTGGTTGTTTTCTTAAGCTCTCAATAATCAATATAAATCTCTTTAAACCTTTTTTGAAAATATATGTAATGCTTTGAGGATTTTAATTTTTACCAACTTCTCTGTGAATAATGGAGATAGTTAGCTTATCAGCTATGTCCAGTTCTAGTTCCAACTTATCCACAATTCTGGTGGGGTTCTTAGTACAGCAGCACAGACCATTTATCAATGCTGGTTGTTGTTTTTGTGTACAGTTTCTTGTCAGTTTCTTATGAGGTGAAAAAAATTAATAAAAATGAAATGGATTGATCTATATCTCTGAGTCAAGATTGTAATTTCAAAATGTTTAAATCAAGTCATACAATAGAAATATCTATTGTCAATATATTCTTGATATTTATTTGTTTGTTTGTTTGTTTGTTGTTCCCAGGCACACAGTCTGGCAGTCCTATGCCAACACGTCCAAACTCTGGTCAACTAGATGGGCAAAACCGCATGACCCAGTCCCCCATGGCCACCCAAGGTAGGTATCCAATTGTCGGATTGTCCATGTGTTAGCATTGGAAATCAAACTACACGCTGGTGGAAATTTCTCTTACAGAAGAAAAAGTGGTGCATGGCATCAAATGCTTACACATTGAATGACATTAGAGATTGGCAGCATGAAAATTAAAGCTTACGTTTTATGAATTTTCATAGCTTTTTCGCTTGTCCCCATTTTGGAAAGAGATTGATTATCTGATAATAATAATAATTAAAAAAAAAATAGCAGCAAAATAAATTAAAAAATAAATAAATCAACTTTGATTCAAGCAATTATCATAAAGAATAATAAGTATGCTTTGTTTAATTAAGGAAAATTGTACAGAGTTACTGGTAGGGGAGTAACACAAAAATAAAACAGATAAATAAAACCATTGAGAGAAAAAACTAACATTTAAAAATAATACAAACAATAACAAAGCAACAATTCTAGTTTTCTCATCAACTGAACCCAAGAGAAAAGACTGAAGCAATGGTTTTTACATCATAGGATATTGTCTTGTTCCATTCCCAGGCTACAATCCCCAGATGATGCCCCCACCCAACAACATGGGCTTTATGCCCAACTCGGCCAAAATACCTGGTCACTACCCTCCTTACAACGCGCAGTATCCACAAGGTATTGTATATAAGAAACTCTTCTTATCATAAGTATCATAATGCTGATTTGACCAAGGGAATCTTAGTTATATTTAAAAAAAAAGAAAAAAAAAGGCAAATTAAATAATTATGATAAGAAAGAAAAAACAACAACCAAAAACAAACAAAATACTTAATTATTTTTATTTTCACTTCCACCCTACTTGAGTCACTTCTGAATTTTGATGTCCCTTCATACCTTTAAACATTGTCATTCGGAGCATAAACATCTTTGGAGTTATGATGAAAAATAAACTTCTAAACCCCTTGGCCAGGACAGTTTGTTAATTTGATCAAAGGATGTGTGTTGCAGAATTGGAAACTTTCTGTTGGAAAGGGAAATAACCTAAGGGAATAAAGATAATTTTGTTTGTCACAAATTTTACCTTATTGTTCCTTATGTTCATGCAACTATTTCACACCTACGTGTTTCTCTATTTCTCTCAGGGAATTTTTCTCGGCAGCAGACTGGCATGGCCGGAATGTCTGGCCCAGGAGGCATGTCTGGCCACTTACCCAACTACCATTCTTCCCAGCAAGGCATGTATCCTAACGGACCTGGACAGATGCAAGGAGGTACTTCAGTTTATGGCAACATGCCCTCTATGAACAGAAACATGCCACACACTGGCTATGGCCCATCCCCCGGATCTTACCCACCCGGCAACAATATGATGGGAAATCAGTATCCCGGCTACGGCTCTCATGTTGGAAACATGCAAGGACAGCCGCCTCACTCCATGCCACAGGGAACCCCTATGCCACCGGGATCAACGGCAGCCCCCATGGCACCTGGATCTGTGGCTAGCCAAATGCCTCAAAGTGCAGGAGGCCAACAACAGCAAGGAGGCATGATGCCTCAACATGGAGCCCCCATGAACAAAGCCGCTCAAGCTGCCCAGGCCGCCCTGATGGCTGCGGCCAACAGCGTCAATCCCCGCATGCCTCACAGTCGTGGTTCCATGAGTCCGTCTCGGAGCATGTTCAGCCAAGGGGGCGGTCCTTTAGCACAGATGAACAATATGAGCAATTCTCCAAATTTAGGCAGTCCCAGTCTCAACAGTATGTCAAATGCTGTGGAACAATTGGCGCGCAGCTCTGCTGCTTCCTCAGTAAGCATGGCTGGTTCTGCACCATCGCCTGGACCCAAAACTAGTGTGGGACACTCTGGGGTCGGAGTGGAATCAAATGGCCCTGTACCAGGCCATAGTTCTCCCCTCTCAAACCCTGATACTCATGACTCTTTGTCTAGACCCAATTCCACAACGGCAGTCCACCCACCTGACTTACCCACCAACGACACAACAAGCTCTGAGAGTTCCAGTGGCATGCCCAGTGACTCGACGTCCGTTGATAGTGGTTTCCATTCCTCAGATCAGGGAGACAAGATGTCTGATTCTGTCGGCAACCCAGGCTTGGCTACGCAGTCACCACCTCTTCCCAGTGTTCAGCAGAATGGCGAGGCTGGCCGAAACATGGAAAACATCAGTCCTCCCTCCAGCTCTTCTAGTCGACCAATTCCCGATCCCAAAATGCCTTATATGAATGAAGGAGGGTTTCCAATGCCCTCCACTTCTATATCAAATGCAATGGCTCCTGTGCCGTCCGTTGACCATTGCGTCACTACAACAGCTGCTTTGGGTAAGGAGTTTTTAAAATTATTTTTGTCTATATTTTCTAAACTAGTACGGTAGTAGTGGTTTAAATACTGGATTCTATAGTGGTTTGTAAATTAATTATCTTTTCTATCAAATTTTGATTTTGGAAAAGCATATTTTGTGCAGGTATCAAAGATTTCATCATTTTCTCTCGAAGGACACGACACGTCGTGATTTTGCGTGATCCTGTGAACATTAATAGAATTATTTCATATTATGTATCAGCAGATCTGAAGACATTACTGTTACACATTTTGATCTTTTCTGCCCCATTGAAGACATCTTATTTATGATGATTTATTCCTTGTTTTTAATACCCTACAGGTCACATGACTCCAGTCACTCAAAGTATACCATCTCCCGTCACCAGTACTAGTGTTTCATCGGCTTCTTCCGCACCATCTCATCCTCTCCACAACATGCCTGGTTCACACGGTATGGGCCACGGTGGTATGGGGCCTGGGCCTCATGGGATGATGCCTAATGGTTTGATGAACACAGGCCACATGGGGGGCCCGCCACCTCCCCAGATGCCTCCTAACATGGGAGGGCCCCCTGGCATGATGCAGCCCAATATGGGAGGCTCCAACATGAACATAAGTCAGAATGGACCCATGATGGGCCCTGGAGGTCAGATGATGGGCCCAACAGGCCCGATGATGCCCCCAGGCTCAATGGGAAACAGCATGCATATGGGACCTATGCCACAACAGCAGCAGCCTCCTCCATCTCAGCAACCTCCCATGCCCAACAGTCATCCAGATGAGCCACCAGAGAAAAAGAAGAAGACTAAGGTGGGTCCCGTCATAGGAATTGAATTGCTTAC
>JASKDV010170996.1:0-13508 GCA_032466395.1 Aegires albopunctatus | reverse complement strand
TAACATCAATGAACATAAGGCAACAGGCCCAGATGGTATACCAGGTAGATTATTAAAGAATTGTGCATTTGAAATTTAATTAAATTGCTAAATTGTGGTATAAATTAAATCCTAATATTAGTAGCGAAAGTGTTGATAATCTTAAACATAAGCTACAATATGAAATACTTAAATCTTCATATAAGTTATAAGCCTAATTAGTATATATATATATATATATATAATATATATATATATATATTTTTATTTTTTTTAAATTTAATTTTTATTTATTTTTTTGGTGTATTGACAGTAATAATTAACCCACTTGAGTTGTGTCAGTTTACTTGAAGAAGAAGAAGAAATTACATTTTATTTTCTCATTTCTTTTAGCCTTCACAAGGTAACTTCATTGTTTGGTAGGAATAAACACCAGGTGGATTTTTTGCTTGATTCATCAAACAATGTGGCTAGTCAATACATTTCTCGACTTCATGCACGGATTGTCCGGAAAGAAAGCAATTCACACAGACTATTTGATGACAGCCTCAATGGAATTTTCATCAATAATACAAAAATACAAGGTGGATGATTTGATAAAATGGACTTCTCTATTTTTAACAATAGCGGTACAATTAATACAATTATGTAGTATGCTGATTTCTATAACTTTAATTAGTTTAATCATTTTGCACTATAATATTTGATAAGGCCTATTCCTCAAAGGACTTTCAATATTTGATTGCTTTTGGGGTTTTTATTGTCATGAACAGTCACACCCAATAATATATAATTTTTTTTATTATTTTTGTTGCTGTTATTCCTTTAGTTTTTTAAGTCCATCAGTAAGTTTTCACCTTTCTATGGCCTTCTTAAGATTATATTAGATTTTATCAACATATTTTTGTTAATCTGTGTAATCTAAACTGTAACTTCCTTTCCACCTAATAATATAATTATTGATTTTAACAGGAAGTGTTGTACTGCGAGAGGGAGATATTGTTACATTTGGACACCCTTTTGGTGTTCGTTTGGCAGCTGGAGTTTGGAAACGGCAACCTGATTCTGAATATCAATTCATTGTAAGTTATAATTATTGAAGAATTTATTTAGACTGATGTTAAAGGAAACATTTCTTACTTCGTCTTAGATATATTACATTGTACATAGCCTACTTTTAAAAACTCAATCATTTTTAATTTCTTAGATAGAATTTACTTGAAATCAATATTTTTCACTCTATATTCGTCTATGCTTTTAATAATGCAAGATTGAAAGAATATTCTTCACAAATAATTGTATTATTAAGGTGGAACTGTTATATAATTAACATCAGATGTGAAATGAAAGAAGATGACTTTTTAACATCATAACACATCATATTCATCTTTAATTACATCATATGACTAAGTCATACAAAGTGGTATAGGCCCAAACGAGATGCCATGCTCCACCATGATATGACTCTAAGTCATACAAAGTGGTATAGGCCCAAACGAGATGCCATGCTCCACCATCAATTTGAGCTACAACTTCCTTTCCTTTTTTGTGGTGAATTAATTTATTATTGTGAATGTGAATTCAGTGGACTTATCACAAATGTTGTGTGTCTAGTCAGTGCATTGTGTTTTATAACTTAAATTGTTTTTACAAGTTTTCATTTCACAATTACGGTGCAAATCACATGCTGTTTAATTGGGATGAATGGCGGGGGATGGATTTTTTTTTTTACTATTGAAAGGAATTTTTGACTGCAAATTTCCATATAATTAAGTGTATCTTATATTATATCTTATCATATATGGACAAAGAAAATAAACACAGTTTAACATCTTTTAGTTACTTACGTATATCACTCAATTGATGATTGCAAATAAAATTCTAATTTCAATCATCCACCTACAGGGACTCAGCACAACTAAAGTATGTTTTTCTTTTTAATTTTTTTTCTTCCTCTTTTCTATGGTAACAGTATGAAAAATGCAATTGTGCACCCCCCATTTCTGCTTCCAAACCAGATAAATCTGATTTACTGCAAGTCAATGTGAGTAGCCTAAACTAATGCATCATGTTTTTCATGAATAATGTTTTAGCTTTCAAGAAAATTTAATGCATGTATCTTCACTTTGACAATCAAATAAGTTGCTCAGTTGGATTCTCAGCAAGATTTAATGTCGTTATACAGCCTGTTTCTATTTTTTGTCTTTTGTCCAATCTTTATTCCTTTGAAAATTGCTAATATAAAAAAGGAATGATGTTTTAAAATGTTATGGTGTCCATAGTAGCATCTAAAATTATACAAATAGACTAATTGATATTTAAAATAGATAAATAAATATGAATGGATAGAGGATAAAATAAAATGAGCCAGTAATAATGATGACTGCAATATCAAAATTAGGCAAGGAGGACTGAAATACTACTACCATTGCAATTACAAATACCATCATTATCAAAACTCCTATTATTATAGTACTGGTAGTGATTTTTAAGTTGTTAAACAGCACTGTCAAATTATTGTTCCAAATAAATTTATGCAGACTTAAATCAGAGCAGAACTAATGCTTTCCGACATATTTCTGTTACTAAAGGAGAATATAAGATACAGTGATCTTACTCTGATTTGGAATTGCTTTATGCAATGTTTTATTTTCGTATATTTTACAGAAAAATGATTCTGGCGAATACAAATGTTCAGCTCAACTTAATGATCCTCTTGACAGTCATTCAGATGCAAAAGATAGTTTCAGTATAAACAATCAAAGTACAAACTCATCGTTCATGCAAGACACTTTTATGTCCAACACTTCTTATCAAGATGCTATGCCTTCAGATAAAGAAAGAAAGGCTCATGATCCATGTCCTTTATCTCCCATAAGGCCTGTCAATCAAAATCAGTGTTTTAAAAACAAAGAGGAGACAATATTACCCTTATCAATGTCTGTTGTTTCCTCTGCAAATATGACACAGACAAATGCACCCTTTCAAATTCATTCTTCTAATTCTTCAAATTTGCACCTGCAAACTTCAACGCCTAAACCTATGTTCATTGAAAAAGATACATTCCATAAGCCTGAAGTGTCATCTCAAGAAAAGGAATCACAGAAGCCACTTCTGTTCCCTGATAATGCAAATGAAATTCATTGTAAGAAAGAGTCAGACAACAATCATGATAGAGAAGAAAATCTTGGATTTTCTGACTTTGAGGACAGTGACCCTGGTTTTTCTTTGAAAGATATCACAGATGATTCTGCATTAAAATCAGTATTGGATATGTGTTGCCCACCAACTTTAAGTCAAAATGACGATTGTAAAATGGAGATATCTGTAGAAATAAAACAACATCAGGAATGTGAATCATCAGAAGATATTTTGGCAAATAAAGTAGAACCCAGAGAGATTGTCAGTCAATCAGCAAACAGAATGATTGATGCAAAATCAGTTCCTCCTTATGACAATTTAGAAGTTGAAAATTTTGATGAAAGAGGAAAATCAACAAAAGAACATTGTGGTATTATTCTTGATAAAAAAGTTTTTATTGCTCCAGCAGTACCTCCTATGAGGAAAAACAAAACTTCCCTTATACAAAACAGTCGACAAGGTATTTGTGATATTACTTCTGGAAATTCATCGAATGAAGTTTTAATACAACACATTCCAGATACAGATGTCTCCGAGAATGTGGCTGTGTCTAAATATGACGATTCTTCAGAAGCTATAACAAATCCCACAAATAATGCCCAAAATTCAAGTTCAGATTTTGTAAAGCCTGTGACAGTAACCAATGATCATGCACTTTATAAAATTGAAGATTTTTCAATGTCTCTGAAAGTACCAATGGATGGTCAAGCTGAAGAGATGGTAACACTCTTGGAAGATGCATCAATTGAAGATTCCTCTGATGCATCAAATCCAATTTATATTAGTGACGATAATTCAGAGCCTTTAACAATAACGATGGGTAACGCACAAAATCCCATTTATGTCATAGAAGATTCTTTGGAGTCTAAGATAATGTGTAATGTCCAAGATCCAATTTATGTCGATGAAGATTCTTCGGGGTCTGTAATTCTGCCCATGAATACCCATTTACTTAACACAGAAGAAAGTTTTAAAGAGCATGCAACATTTTCAAGAGGCAATATAAGTCCAAATCAAAGTGCCTCAGGGCCTGTAAAATTATCCATGGATGATGCCCTAAATATTGTTTATGATTCTTCAGCAAAGCCTGTAATAGATACAGATGGTGCAGTGACTTCTGCGGAGTTTGGAGCATTACCCATATGTGGTGCCTTAAGAACAGTTAAAGTTAAAGGTTTTTTAGAGCCTGAGACAATACCCATCAATAAAGATTATTTAAGGACAGGAACAAGACCCATAGATGGTGTCTTAAACACATTTAAAGATTTTTCTAAGGTTATAGAAATACCAAAAGATAGTGTGCCAAAAGCTTTAAAGGATTCATCAGAACCTATAACACTTCCCACAGATGATTATGAATTAAATCCAGTAAATGATTCTTCAGAACATGGCACAATACACATGGATAATACATTACATGCATTTAAAGATTCCCCAGAACATGGAACAATGCCAATGGCTTATGATGCGCTAAACCCAGATAAAGTTTCATCAGAGCCTGTGTCTATGCTTATTAAAGATACTTTAAATCCTATTAAAGATTCTTCAATTGCGACTGAACCCATGAATGGTGATACACCAAATTCTGTCAAAGAAAATGTATCGATACCCATGGATGATGCACCAAATCTAGTTAGCGATTTCTCAAAACATGCAACAATTTCCATGGATAATTATGCACTCAACCAAGATAAGGAATCGTTGAAACCTATAAAAGTGCCCTTGGATGATGATGCATTCAATACTGATAAAGATTCTTCACGACCTGTGACAGTGCCCATGAATAATGTTGCACTGAACCCTAATAAAGATTCTTTAGATCCAGAGATAGTGTCCATGGATTATGATGCACTTAACCCACATAAAGATTCTTCAGAACCTATGACAGTGCCCATTGATAATGGTGCACTTAACCCAGATAAAGATTCTTCAGAACTTATGACAGTGCCCATTGATAACGAGGCACTTAACCCAGATAAAGATTCTCTAGAATCTCTAACAGTATCCATGGATGCTGATGCACTTTACCCAAATAAAGATTCTTTAGAACCTGTAACAGCGCCCGTGAATGATGATGCACTTAACCTAGATAAAGATTCTCTAGAACCTGTGACAGTATCCATGAATGCTGATGCACTTAACCCAAATAAAGATTCTTTAAAACCTGTGACAGTATCCATGAATGCTGAAGCACTCAACCCAGATAAAGATTCTCTAGAACCTGTGACAGTATTCATGAATGATGATGCACTCAGCCTAGATAAAGATTCTTTAGAACCTATGACGGTATCCACGAATGCTGATGCACTTAACCCAGATATAGATTCTTCAGAACTTGTGACAGTGCCCATGAATGATGATATACTCACCCAAGATAAGGATTCCTTAGAACATGTGACATTGTCCATGAATGATGATGCACTCGACCCAGATAAGGATTCTTTAGAACCTGTGTTATTGTCCATGAATCATGATGCACTCAACCCAGATACAGAATTCTTAGAACCTGTTACAGAGCCCATCAATAATAATACGCTCAATCTGGATAAGGATTCCTTAGAGCGAGTAACAGTGCTCATGAATGATAATGCACTCAACCCAGATAAGGATTCCTTAGAACCTGTAACAGTGTTTATGAATGATGATACACTCAAGACAGATAAGGATTCTTCAGAATCTGTGAAAGTGTCCTTGGATGATGATGGACTCAACCCAGATAAAGATTCCTTAGCATCTTTGACATTGCCTATGAATGATGATGCACACAACCCAGATAAGGATTCTCTAGAACCTGTAACAGTACCCATGAATTATAATGCACTTAACTCAGATAAAGATTTTATAGAACTCGTGACATTGCCCATGAATGATGATGCACCCAACCCAGATAAAGATTCTTTAGAACCTGTAACAGTACCCATGAATTATAATGCACTTAACACAGATAAACAATGTCTAGAACCTGTGACAGTGCCTTTGGATGATGATTCACTTAACCCAGACAAATATTCTCTTGAACCTATGACATTGTCCATGAATGATGATGCACCTAACCCTGATAAAGATTCCTTAGAATCTGTGACATTGTCCATGAATGATGGTACACTCAACCCAGATAAAGATTCTTTAGAACCTGTAACAGTACCCATGAATTATAATGCACTTAACCTAGATAAAGATTTTATAGAACCTGTGACAGTGCCCATGAATGATGATGCATTCAGCCCAGATAAAGATTCTCTAGAACCTGTGACAGTACCTTTGGATGATGCACTCAACCCAGTCAAATATTCTCTAGAACCTGTGACATTGCCCATGAATGATGATGTACTCAGCCCAGATCTTGATTCTATAGAACCTGTTACAGTGTCCATGAATGATGATGATGCACTTAACCCAGATACAGATTCTCTAGAACCTGTGACAGTGCCCATGAATGATGATGATGCACTAAACCCAGATACAGATTCTCTAGAACCTGTGACAGTACACATTGATAATACATTGAATCCAATTGAGGATTCTTCTAAACCTGTTCCAGTACTGATTTGTGATGCACTAAATCCAGTTGAAGATTTTCCAGTACCCATTGATGATGCATTAAATCTACCTAAAGGTTCTCCAGAAACTGTGAAAGAACCAGATTCAATAGAAAATATTTCAAACCTTGTTGTAGTGTCAAAGGAAGATAAACCAAATCAAAATCATGATTCTCCACTACCAGTCATAATATCCCTTGATGAGTCACTAGATCCAGTTGAAGTCACTTCAGAACTTGTGTCAATACTTCCTAATGGTGCACTTAATCCAACTGATTATCCATCAGAGCCTTACAAAGTAACCTTTGATAATGCATTTAATCAGGTTGAAGAAACATCACAACCAATGATGCTACCTATGGATGATGCACTTAATCCAGTTGAAAATTCTTCAGAACCTATAAACATTAATATTGCGCTTAATACAGTTGAATATTCTTCAGAACCAGTGACAGTGACAGTGAACATGGATAATGCAGTAAATGCAGAGGAAGCATCTCCTGAACTAATGACAGTAAAAATGGATAACCCACTAAATCCAGTTGGAGAGTTTTCAGAGCTGTCGACAAAATCCATAGAGGATGCACAAAATCAAGTTTATCATACCATTGGATTCTTGACTTCACCCCAAGATAAAGTCCATAATAAAATTAAGATTACCTCAAAGCCTTTGAGTGAACCAATTGATGATGAACTAAATCATATTGAAAATGATTCAGAGTGCAAGGCATTATATGCAGATATTGAAACAGTTACGGTTGACAACTCTTTAGAGCCTGTGACGCTACCTTCTGATAATTTACTCAATCCAGATAAAGATTTATCAGAAAATGAGAATGTTACCCTTAAATCGATCAAACATTTTCCAGGCCCTGCAACCATATCCATGGATAATGCAGTAGATACAATTGAAAACTCCCTGGAACAATTAGATGGTGCACCACATCTAAATAATAATGCAGTAGATACAGTTGAAAACTCCCTGGAACAATTAGATGGTGCACCACATCTAAATGATAATGCACCAAGTTTTGTTGAAGATTACTCAGAGGCTGCGACCACTTCAATTGATGCTGCTTCAACTATAGCTGATAGTTTTCAAGAGCAAAATGCATCTGAAGACTCTTTGGAGAAAATTTCAAGGTCAATGCAAAAAGCGCTTGACACAATCAAAGATTGTCATGAACCATTGTCAATTGTTACAGTACTTGATAAAGTTGAAAATTACATTGGAGAAATGTATGAAATACAAAATAAGTCACATGTAGTAGTTGATAATTCCTCAAGGAAAATGTCATCAGTCAAAGATAATTCACTTGATACAGTCGAACATTACACTACAGAAATGCCTGATGTACAAGATGATTCACATTATGCAGTTGAGAATTCCCTGGGGAAGACACCAGCAATCAAGAACAATTCACAAGATACAGTTGAGAATTCCTTGAAAGAAATGCCAGCAAGCAAGCACAATTTACATGATACAGTTGAGAATTCCTCTGAAAAAATGCCAGAACTCGAAGATAATTCACAAGATACAGTTGAGAATTCCTTAGGAGGAATGTCTGGTAAAGAGGACAATTCAAATGAGCAATTTGAAAACTCAGAAGAGATGTACACGGTCACAGATGATTTACAAAATATGTGTGTAAATTCCGCAGGAGAAATGGCAATATTGATGAACAATTCACAAAATCATGATGCAATGATTTCTGAAAGTTTAAGAATCATCAAAGAAAATGCAATAGATAAAAATGTTTCACCATCTGGAAAGTTTGAAAATATGAAAAGTCACAAAAGCAATACGATGAATGAATGTGTTTTGTCTACAACGAATAGACCAATAAACACAGCAAATTTCAAAGAGTGTTCTTCAGATGTGGAGGTACATTTTTTGAAGCATGAAAAAATAACACAGAATGATGAAATTAATTTAGATTTCAATTTACAACATATGCATGATGCAACCCTTGCAGATTATGGACATGCCAGCAATGGATCATCTTCAGGATGTGATGATCAATTTGATAATAATGCAACTGCTAGCCCTGCCAAAATAATTCTTGATCCCCAGAGTGTCACTCATTCAGAAATGGAATTTTCCCAACAATCTTCCATTACAGATTATAAAGAAAACTCCAAAGATTTTGAATTAGAAATATCTGCTCTTCATTCTGCTAATGAAACACAATATTTGAACAACTCTAATCATCTGGATTCAAGGGATTATTTTGATGCTATGTCTAATAATGAAACTCTAAACAGGTCATCAGAGTCAATGTCAATCTATGAGCAAAATGATAATGATAATAACATTTCTCAATTAATAGGACTTCAACCAATGGCAGTTCAGAGTGAAGATAGCAAATCATTGTACGTCTCTGAGTCTAGAAATAGAAATATAACTAGATCAACTTCAAAAGATGAGGAAAAAGAATTTGTTACAAGCACTCCTCTAGAAAGTAAAAGTGCAAATCATAATTTGAAAGATTTATTATTCACTACTGACACCTTTTTGAGTCCGGTCAATGAAACAGACATTTACAACAAGACATTAAACCAAAATGAGGAGGAGTCTGGTGAAGATGAAAAATACTTAAGCCTTGACCATACAGGATTGGTCAGAAATATCATGGATTTGAAAGACAGGACGATTGAGAACACTGAAGTAGAAAGTAATGGTAAAAGTCAAAACAATGATGATACAGTGACAGAAATCAACAATGTCGAGACTCTTGCTATGAATGGAGATTTCTCAGATGTAAAATGTAAAAATATCAATAAGACCAAGACAATCGAGCAAACTTTTGAAAGAGACAAAGGGTTCAATATCTGCAACAAATTGTCTCAGGATTCTGATGGAAGTACACATATGATGAAAAATGTTGTGGAGACAAATAAAGAGATTAGTCCTGATTCGTTGTCATTGGATGGGAATTTTGTAAATAGATCTGATGGACCTATATTTGAAAAGAATAATAAAGAAAAGGCAGCTGAAGGATTTTGCGTTGCAGAATCATATGAAAAGATATCAGATAAAATTGTTGAATGTAAGTCAAATGAAAGAAAAGAGGAAAGCAATAGTATTGACAGTGATGAAATGATTGTTGGAGTCAATGATGAGGAAGAAAGTTACGGATATACTTCAGATCAGGTTATATTTGACAACACAGCAGATAAATTTGCAGTCAAACATGAAACCAAAAACATTTCGCGAAATGAATCGCTCAAAATAATCATCAAATACAATGATATGGCAAAAGAGCATACATGCATTGATCAAAACAGAAAGGAGCTTATAACCATTGTAGATCAGGAAGATCAAATTCTTAATCCTGCTGAGGAGAAAGGCAATTTGGACGGAAAAGAAATTGATAGAGAGGAAAATAAAGAAATTATAAATCTTAATATTGATAATGAACCTGAGAATGATGAAACCTCAAGCAATAAATTTAGCATCACAAATAATCATAATTGTAACATCAAAATGCCTGAAGCTTTGGAAAAAATGATCTCAAATGAGAAAACAGAAATATCTTTGAATTTCGAGTATGATAGAAACATTGAGTCAAAGGCTGAATTAGAATTGAATCAGAACTCTTTATGTACTACCGCTGTTGGGTTTGAACCTCATATTAGTGAAGAGAATATTGTAGTGAATAAATCAGAAGAAACTTATTATACTGATATTCATATCAGTCAACACATGGAGAAAGAGGAATTTTTAATGAAAGTAAACTTAAAAAGCATTACAAATTCTTTTGAATCCAATCAATTTGAGAATTTCCCTCATAAAATTACCAAATGTGTTGTTGACAGTCCATTGCAAAAGAAATCATCCAATAATCAATTGGACATGGTGACTTCATCTCGTAATCCAGTTTTTGAGTCAGAAGCCAGTGGGCAAGGCGAAAAAACACCTTATATTTCTAAGGCCCAAGATTGTTTCATTGTCCCTCCTGCCTATGAAATCACAAAAGCAAACTTTGAATATCAACAGGCTAAAGATGATTATGAGAGAGAAAGACCTGATAGTTGTGATAGGAAGAAAAACAATTGCGAGATTCAAAACAATGCACAGTTGGATGACAAAAGGCATAACTCTTCTTCCTCCTCTTTTGGCATTATTGAATTTAAAGATGAAGATGATTTACATCTTTATTTGTCACAGGCCAGTGGTAATGATATCTCAACAGAGTCTGAATCACAAACATCAGGAGATTTACACAGTTGTATCACTAATGACGAAAAGGTGGAATCTCAAAATGGTCAGTTTTGTCAAAACAACTCTCCTGAAATAAAAAAGTCAAATATTACACTTGTTCAAGAACAAGAGTGTAACACAAATTTAATATGTTCAGACAAACTTGACAAATTTGTTGACAAAAATGATATATCAGTGAGAGAGGAAAAAAGTGACTTTAATCAAGATCTATGTTTTATGGAAATCACAGACTCAGAAATGTCAGATAGAGAAACAGAACATAATAAAAATGTACCAAGAGAAGAGAAAAAAATGGATGATAAAAACTTAAAAGAGAAAATAAATGCTGAAATTGATGTACCTGTTTTAGAAGAAAAATTAGACACCGAAAATGATATACCTGTTTTAGAGGAAAAAACAGACTCTAAAAAAGATATTCCTGTCTTAGAAGTAAAATCAGACTCTAAAAATGATATACTTCTTGTGGAAGAGAAAATAGATGCTGAAAATGATGTACATGCCCCTAGTGTGCAAGAGAAACCGGACACTAAAAATGATGTACCTATTGAAGAGAAAACAGACTCTGAAAATAGTGTACCAGATTTAGAAGAGAAAGTAGCCACTGAAAATGATATACTTGAAGAAAAGAAAATGTTCATAATCATTGAAAATGATGTACCTGTTTTTGAAGAGAAAATAGATTCTGAAAATAATACACCTATTGTGCAAAAGAAAACAGATAATGAAAAGTATGTAATAGTGCCAATTGAAGAAGAGAAAACAAACACTGCAGATGATATGCCCATCATAGAAGAGAAATTAGGAACTGAAAATGATGATGTGCCCATTATGGAAGAGAAATTAGGAACTGAAAATGATGATGTGCCCATTATGGAAGAGAAATTAGGAACTGAAAATGATGATATGCCCATCATAGAAGAGGAATTAGGAACTGAAAATGATGATGTGCCCATTATGGAAGAGAAATTAGGAACTGAAAATTATGATGTGCTTGTTGAAAAAGAGAAATTAGGAACTGAAAATGATGTGCCCACCACAGAAGAAAATGTAGAGACTGGAAATAGTGTGTTTATCAAAGGACAGAAAACAGAATATGTAAATGAAATGCCTGCTGCAGAAGAGAAAATTGACAGCAAAAATTATATGCTTGAAGTTGAAGAAGAGAAGACAGATATTGATAGATATAATGTACCTGTTATTGAAGTGGAAACAGGCTCTGATCCTGTTATGGAAGAGAGAAAAGTGGTTGGTAACAAACTGCTCATTGATGCCCATGATCATCCAAATGTTATGCCTGTTTCAGAACAGAACCTAGATTATCTTGTAAATAAAAAGTTTAATGCATGTGATCCATCCACATCTGAAAACATAGAGGGTGCACATGCGGGAGCCAGAAAAACATTTTCAAATGAAAATACTCTGACTATTGAAGTAAAAACAGGTGCAGAGAAACCAACAATTTATCAAAATTTAAACTTTGATGATGATTGCTCTGCAATTAAAGAAGACCTAGATAAACTTACTGTGGATCAAGAAAATTCTATGAAACAGGAAATCTATCTCAGCAATGAAAATCTCGAAAACGTGAGAAAAAACAACTCAGATTTTAGCTCTTGTAAAGATACAAAAGTTTCAGATTTGCATGAAAAATCACTTCTCTCAAATATAGCTTTCAAAGACACAGGAAATGGTCATAAAAATCTCTTGATTGATAAGACTGACTATTCTTCATTAAAATCACCACATATTGGGACAGCTTTAACCATTGATATGTGTCACAACAATGATTTACTTTTGGAGAATCAAAGGAAGAGAAAAAGTTCTGAGTATTATGATGCATGTAATGATTATCCCAATAAGAAATCTAAAATTGAAACTTTTGAATCAAAGCCTTTACCCATGACAGCCATCATGGGACTTGCTTCTCCAGATGTAATTTTAGGATCCACTACCATACCAGAAGTCTCTTCGTTACGCTCAAATTTTGATGACAATATCTCCTCATGTAGTTCTCAAACAGGAGATCTATCATTGAGCTCAAATACAGATGAACAATCAATAGATGATTCAGGAAAGTCCAGAAAGGTGATATTTGGTTCTTCGTGTTCAGATGATAACGGTGATAATGGTAATGTAAAACAACACACTGAAACCCCTGATGAGAAAATATTTCAAAGGATTTATTCAGGAAAAGCTTCAACCTCAGAGGAAATGCATCACAGAGGTCACAAGTCAAATGAGTCCACTCCAGGAGAATGTTTCGATATTGGAGAACAGAAAAGAAAAAGAAAACGAGAAAAACTTCAAGCAGGTTAGTGTTAGTGAAAATAGCCAAAAATAATGATAAATTACTTTTTTATTCTTTCATCTTGTAGCTTATTGTTAGAGCTGATTAAAAAGAAAGACAGAATATAAAACTAGTTCCCCCTCCCCTTCCTCCTCCTCCCTCAAAAAAAAAAAAAAAAGGAAAACAATTTTTTGAGAAAGTACAACTGTGATTGTGAATTATAGTGTAAATTTCACTTCTTTTTCTATCTCAGAAAGTTATATATATATATATATATATATATTAATGGAATTAAAAATATTTTTTCGCTACTATATAGTTTCGTCCATTTGGACTC
>JASKDV010170886.1:0-13510 GCA_032466395.1 Aegires albopunctatus | reverse complement strand
AGAGAGAGAGAGAGAGAGAGAGAGAGAGAGTAGCTTTTGGTGACCACAACTGTGGCATTTTTCATTTCTTTACTTTTCAGATTGGTGTCCACATTTCCTTCTCTAAAAGTTAACAAAGTGTCATTTTCTCAAGCACTTTAAAATTAAAAATCAAATTTTAAGAAAGAAATATCCTCCTCTCTTGAAACTTGCATTTAATTTCCTTTCATTGATAAAATTGTATTATGAATAGATTGTTCTGTCATGTCACTCAATGTCTCATTCATTTTCTGCAATTTTGGCTTTAATCAACAGGGCTCTCCTGGTGAAAGCTATGAGTGAAGCTGAACGTTCCATTGCTGTTAAGAGAAAAATTGCTGTCGCAAAACCTATCATCAGTCGAGAAGATTCACCATCTGAAATTTATACTCCAAAAAGGAGGAAGTCCGACACCGCCTCCACTGAAGTCAGTCCTCCTCCTTACATTCCATCCCGTAAAGAATCAACGTCTAGATCTCGAAATTTCCAGGAATATGATCGCTATGATCCTGGCAAAGACGATGCAAGGCAGCTTTTGGAAAGGAGAGAATCCTCAAAAATGCTCCTGCCTTCTAGAGAACGCAGAGAATTGATTTCCAGGTCCAGGCGCATAGAGCTCTTTGAGAAATTAGGAATAAAACGTAGAGAAGTCTCAGATGAGAGGAAAAGTGAAAAAGATAAACCTCCAAAGAGGGATGGTAAGAGAGATAAGGTTGGGGTTGTGAAAAACTTTAAAATTACTGCTCATGTCGTTCCATCATCCAGATTGTCAGATACAACAAGAGAAAGACTTGCCACAGCCCTGGAAAGGCAGAATGCTCCCCTATCCTCCGGGAGAGGCAGTATTGCATCACGGCTTGGGAAAGTTGTGATTCATCGGAGATCTTCTGGCCTTGATCAAAATGAGGAAGAGGTAGAGGTCAAGGACAACCCCCCAAGAGGACTTACTTCAAAAAGTCGGAGATTAGCTCTGTCTCTCTTTGGAAAGGAAGTTGTGAAAAGACAATGTGAAGCTGCTGTTCTCTCTGTCAAGTCTGGTGGCCCACGTAAACAATTTGAGGCAAGTGATAGTCGTGTGGTGGAAAGTCATACATCTAGCGATGATGAAGATGAGGCAATAGAAGATAGGACCTCAAGAAAAGACATTATAAATTCTGAGCGAGAAAGTATTGGAAAAGATTCAGATGATTTAGATGAAATGCTTAAGGATGATATTGAAACAGATCTTCTACATGATATAGCAACAGATGAGTTCACTTTGGATCTTGAAGATGATGAGGATCTCATTAAAGTTGTAGAACAGCTTGGGGAGGAAAATAATATGTTGCCAGATGGAGAACAATCAAATGTTACCTCAGGCACAAGGTTTATTGTCACCTTAGATGGAGTTGATGAACGGCAATTTGAGGGCAACAGGGAAAGTAACTACTCAGATTTAAAACCTTCTGGTCAACCTTCCTCTCAGATCCCAAGTTATCAAAACGTTCAGTCCATGCCCAAGCGGCTAGACCAGTCAACTTTCTTACCACCTCAAGACCCTTTGCTCAGTGCTCAAACTTTGAAAAAAGCACCTCCCAAAATCCAACCATTTTCCATCAGCCTCAAAGATTCCGATGATGAGTTTGAAGACAAGACTGATGCAAAAGCTATGGCAAAGATGGCTGCCTATCACCACCCTGTGCAACCTGTCGTTAGCCAGAACCCGATCATTGAACAAGACCAAGCATTGACAACATTGCAAAAGGCAAAACTTTCAGAAAGATGCAAGTATTGGCCAGCTTGTGCTGCAGGCTCTGAGTGTGAATTTCATCATCCCACATCTTACTGCAAAACTTTCCCCAATTGCAAATTTGGTGACAAGTGTCTCTTCATACACCCGAACTGTAAATTTGACTCAAAATGCACTCGCATTGATTGCCCTTTCACTCACACCAGTAGGCGTCCCATCCTAGGTGCACCCGCTCAGCCTTTCACAGCTCCTGTACCGGTAAAGTCTTATTACTCACAGTATGGCCCTTATAACTCTACAACTCAAACCACTGTATGTAAATTTTACCCCAACTGCCACAACGTGAACTGTCCATTTATCCATCCCAAGCCATGTCGATTTGGCACATCTTGTCAGAATGCTGCTTGTCCGTTCTTTCATTCGTCTGTGCCCACCAAGGAGAAGCTTAAGTGGACAGCTGCCCAGACAGATCAATTCCCACAGACAGGTGAAGGCATGACCAATGTACCATCTGTATTATCTTCTGTGAAATCGTCTCTTTCAGCAACTGCGGTAACTGCTGGTAGTGCTGCTGTTTCCTCCACAAGCATTTAAATGGACATGTTAGAATCATTGTAAAATTTGTGCGTATATCGGTAATAATAACATTACCTAGTCAGACAGCTACACTTCATTGCTAATCATTTAGACAAATACCTGCTACTACTACTACTACTACTACTACTACTACTACTACTACTACTACTGCTACTACTACTACTACTAGTCCTAGTCCATATTTTCCACACACCAAATTACTGGATGGTCTCTTTTTAAATGTTTGTTATCAAAATGGTGTGACCATATCATTAGTCATTAGGGGTGAGAAAGAAGTATTCAGAATATATTTCAAGTCCTAATCATGGTGTGCATAATGAGTTGAATAATGATTGTATAACCATAAGTATAAGTTACTTTTATTTGATTGTAATTCCTTGAGATGGATCATAGCAATTGAATAATATCATTCAACATTTTATATTATTCTCTCTGATAGGTGTTGCTTGAATGTGTTTTTTGCACTTCATTTTCCATTGAGAACATTTTATAATTGAAATTTAGATGCAGAAAGTTCTATGATATTTCCATTTGTAATATTTTTGAGCTATTTGCTTCCTTTTACTTTTACCTCTGTGTTCTTTGGTTGAAATTATTTCATTTCAGAAAATACATTATGCCTGTAGTGTAATGGTATTTTATTTCTCTTTAGGAAACTGAACTGAATGCTTGTTAATTGAGTTTATTCCCATTTAATTCTTAACTTGTACGTAATGTAGTTCCCATTGTTAAGCGCTTGACTTTGTTTTTGTTTTGTTTTTGTTTTTTACTTAGCAAGCTAAGGGTTAAGGTCTTTTGAAGGCAGGGTTCATTTTGCCAAACACTCATTTATGGGTCCATTCTAAAACCAATGGGTCATTACCATATTGTGCACAGGTTGGACAATCGCAATTTTTCACTTGTTACTATTGGCTGTTAGTTATATTTGAACTCTAAAATCTACCCTTTCACCTTTCACCTCTCTCTGGGTTCTCATCTTTGCTGTTACCCCCGTCATCACTGATTTGATGGGACAAATGACGCAATGTACAAAATTGCAATGGGTCAATTTTTGTTCCCTTGTGTGCCAATTGACGTGAGATGCATATATATCAAAATGAACCCTGCCTGGAGTTTATGACCATATTTTCTACATCTCTACCTACACAAAATATAATGTAATGTTTATGGTGGAGGTAGTAGCTTAATTTTAATTTTAATTTTAGAGGAAAGGATCAATGAAGTTTGTTCGAAAGTCAAATATTGGTAAAAGAAAAACCTGATACTGATAGTAGTGATGAATTTCTTTTTCATAAGAAGATAGGACAATTTATGAATGGTAGAATACACCCTTTCTTTAAAAACAACAACAACAAAAAACAATTAGCAGGGGAGATTATTTTGGTCTCCTTTACTATTCCATGTTTACTCATTTACATAGATTGATTGACAGATGTAAAAAATATGTACGTGCATGTTATTGTATTAGGTGGGTTGAAGGTTTTTACCAAAATCAAGGTGATATCTGCTTAATAATATACTAAAACAAGCTTTTTTTTTTTTTTAATTGTAAATTGAAAAAGAGACCTCCCTAAAAATTGACCTGTGACCTCCTGATCTCATGATGGTTGTTAAAATACCAACGTAAGGGTATGGCCATGACCATTCTTATCAATATCAGGCGGCTATTTAAAAAAAAAATGTTCATGGAATTAATATAAATAATAATTAAAAATAATATAAGCGGATTGCCTGCTCATATTCAAAACAACGTTTTGTGACAGCAGCATTCATCAGCTCACTCAGTGGTTAAGGTACTTACCTTCAAAGCCAAAGGTCCCTGGTTCAAACCCGTGCAGGCTTGAACTTAAATTTGAAATCCAAATTCTTTTCGGGTTTCCTTCTGCCCCCTATCCGTTGCTAGGATAAAGAGTGCCAAGTCCTATTGGAGACGGAATATAATATCTGAGGTCCCATGTGTTTAATTTAGGTATGTAAAAGAACCCTTAGCTGTTTACAAGGCAATCTAGGAAAATATACATGTATCACCAAAGTAGTGGACATGGGTAAATTCAATACGACAGCAGCAGCAGCATTCAGAACGTGGTACGGTACTCTTTAGGAGGTATATAATATAAATAATAATATATATATAAATCGATACTTGGCGTCAAATTAAACTGGCCAGTTTTTGACCAAGTGTATGTCTATAAACAGGACCTGCACCATTTGAAAGCTTGTAATATAAAATTCTTCAATAAGACCTGCACCATTTGAAAGCTTGTAATATAAAATTCTTCAATAAGACCTGCACCATTTGAAAGCTTATAATAGAAAATTCTTCAAAAAATGATATATTTATAACTTTAAAAAAAATAATTTTAAAAAGGCAAAAAAATTGACACCTCCCAATTCCGTCCTGATGGTTCAAGTGAATGCTTTTGCTCACAGTGTAAAGTTACCCATGAGCCTTTGCCTTTATGGCGTGCCATGGTTATGAATGACGTCATTTCCTAAATTCTAGTAATGCTAATATAATATATGTAGTAATAGTCATTGAGTTGCATGAGAGGTGGTATCTACCTTGTTTGGACAGTGTGCTTCTGATGAAAGCCGATTCAAACATTCCTTTGATGATGGACATCAGACTCAGAGAATCTGGCATAGGGATGGTGACCGTTACGCTGCAAGATGCAGCAAAGAAGTCCAGAGCTTTGGAGGAGGATCTGTCATTGTCATGGTGTGGGCAGAAATATGTGCCTATCACGGAACAGAACCTGTTGTTGGTAATGGTTCGACCAACGCCCAACTTATCTTTACTCAACTGGTCGAGTTGTAGTACCCTTTTCTTCAGGGCCCACCGAGGCCTTCATATTTGTCAACAAGACAATCCTAGACCTTACGTGGCCAGAATTTACACTGATTTCCTAGTATAGCAACGTTTTGAAGCAATGAATTGGCCTACTGTCTCCCCAGATATGTCCGCCATTGAGCATTTTTGGATTGAGTTTGGGCGGCGTATCAATAAGAGGGACGTACCAACTAGGGAAGAATTCTGCAGAGCTTTGCAAGAGGAATAGTGTACTGTTATTCCTCAACTTTTTCAATAGTGTATCGTAGACTGACCGAGGAGGGGGGCACACAAAATATTTTAGACAAGCTATTTTTATGCCTTTCACTTTCTATTTCCCGTGATCTGATTCTGAAATGTATTTTCTTGGAAAAAGCAATTGTCAATGTTGCTAAGCATAACACTTAAGTTGAATGATATTAATTATGCTATGATATAATCACAATAAAATTGCATTGTTTGTTTAAAACGACAACAAATTCTTGTTACGTTACTGGCAAAGTCAAGAATAAAAACTAAATTCATAGCTTATAACTTATGAGAAAAATGGTAGCAAATTGATTTCAAGGTAGTAAATTTAATTGCCTTTCCAATTTCCAATGGTATATATAGCATAATTAAATTTGAATTGATTCAGCTGTTCACGAAATATTAGAGCTATAATACTGGCCAGTTTAATTTGACGCCTGATGACCATCGCTGATTACATTTTTGTGAGATAATTTTTAAAATTTGTAAATCATGTTTCCATTTAGTTGCCTTTGATATTATATGTATTATACTTATTATTTGAAGTGCTGTTTTTCCTCTTGTTTTCCGTTTAACTTTAACCATTTTTAAAAAATTAGCCATTTCCAGTTTTTTCTTGTTTTTGTTTTTATTTTATTTTTTTCAAAATCATCAAATTATCATTATGTTAATATATTATTTATCGAAAAGTAAAATAATAATTTTTTTAGATATATATCAAAATAATCAGCAATAGGGCCTACAACATGGATATTGAAGACAGTCTCACCCCAGTGAGTCCAAAATAAATTGTATCTATGCATGTCCATGCGGTCTGTTTTTCATAAAATTTGGTCAGGATGTCATCCATATTGCTGCAGTGTCTGAGTCTATCTTAAGAAATGGTCTCTTTTAATGACAAGTTAGCAAAGCTCTTATCATCCATCATCATGTTGTCTTCAAAGTGTCCAGGTGTTTAAAATTTCATCATGTTGTCTCTACATCCTTTTGTCTACAAAGTGTACAGAGGTGTTTATTATAGGCTGCGGTTATTCAGTCGACTCACAATAACTGTTCACAGTAAATATCCAGAGTCGAGTCGCATGAGAACACACAAACATATAATATAAAGTAAACTCTGAAATCCTAAATAAACAAACTTAATGTTTTGTTATTGTAATTGTGGGCTTTTTTTATAGAGTAAGGTTATGTTTCAGAAGATCATCTCTTAGAAGAATGTAAAAAACTAAGCGAGGCAAAGTTCATTGATTTTATGTCAAACTACCGGTATTCTGTTTTTATTAATATTAGCTTCCTTGGGCTAAAGTCGTGCATTTGTGGATTAGAAAGTCAAGATATTGTGATGGAAGTCCTGTTCTTGTGGAGAAAGATCCTGTTCTTGTGGAGAAAGATTCTTTATGGGGGGAATATCAAAGGAAGCAGAGATTGCTCATATAGGTGGCTTGGCAAACTCTGTTTTCATCTCTGTATATATTTTATAAACGTTTCCTTGCACCATTCTGCTTCTGTGAGATAAGGACGTTTTTGTGGAGTGAATTCCCATTTCTATTTATGGGCTTACTTCCTGCTTATATTGGGTAAACTTTCCTGCATTTACTTTTATTTACATGTAATAATTATTTAGTCTTGGTAGATCATCTCCTAGCAGAATTTCAATTGAATGAAGGACAGATTTGATTGCTCAATGGCATCAAGCTCTTCTGTTTTTATCATCTCTTCTATTTGGTTTGTGGGATAATAATAATATCCTGTTTCTCTGGTAAACAGTCCTGATTCAGATTATCATTTCCCAATGTGGTATCAAATCAATTAGAGGAGGGAAAATGTTCATCCATGTCATACTCATAGGCATCTGTATTTATTTGCTTCTGTGGGGTAAAGTCTTGCTTCTGTGGGATAAAATCCTGGTTCTGTGGAGTAAAGTCTTGCTGGACACAATCATTTTTCTGTGGGGTAAAGTCTTGCTTCTGTGGGATAAAATCATGTTTCTGTGGAGTAAAGTCTTTTCTATCTTGAATCTACACAAGTTTTGAAAAACACCTTCCCATAGCCATTATCATTAACCGAATTTTACCGCAGGTTTTGTCCATATGACATCAAAATTGGCTCAGATTCAGAATGATGAATGATAGTTGGAGTGTGAAATTGCCATTACAATAGATGCATTAATGCATTTGCAGTACAGTGGAAACCATAAATAACAGGCCCGGGAATAGCAGGGGTTTGGCTATAACACTAGGGAATTTTAAAATCCCCACTTTCATTTTCTCTTTATCTTCAGTAAAATTTATCGGTTATAGCAGGGACCCATCTGGCCCCATTCTCTTATAACAGGGATTCCAAGATGCACCTACTTAATTATCTTTTTCTCTTCTCCCCACATATAAGCAATGTAACTACATAATCCTAACCATAGACAATAGAAGTGATGGTAAAATAATTTTTTTTAATGCGCTGGCTCTTTTTAGCATTAAAATGGAGAAGCGGATATACAATGTATTCCAATATCCTAGCCTAGGATTGCTTCACATTTTTCTGTTCATCTTAAAACTATCAAAATCGAGATGTGCCATTTTGCTAGCACTAGCACAGTGACAAGTTGCATAGGCCTACATGTTTTTATATAAAACTATCAACATTAGCTTTCACTGACATCACATTGAAGTTGAAGCCTTTCCTCCCCAATCTGTCTCACTCTCATCCTCTTTCTTCTTAATGCGTTACACTTACACTTTGTATTTGTATCATGATGTCATATGACCTTGTATCTCTCATCTTTCGTGACATGAAAGTAACCATGGGATGAGAGTTATTGTTCACATTGTTGAATCAACGTAGGACATATACTTTTAAACAAAAAGTGATTTGTTTTTGTTTTGATTTTTTCTTCAGCCGTTGAATAAAACTGAATTTCCATTTAAATATTTTGGACTTTCTTTAAATCATCTCAATTTTCATTAGATCTACATAATGTTTGGTTGTTATAACTTAAACTAACAAAAAATATGTAGAGTTCGCCCCCTCGGCTTATTGAATGCCAAGATCCATAGGCCGAGGGAATAACTAGTATATATGTCTCTTACTTATAAAAGTTTAGTCAAAAAGAATGAACCAATTTTATTATGGCGCATTATTTCAGTTCTCAAGCAAATGAGTCAGTGACCATTAAAAAGAGGACTTGTCTAATTTTTTGTACAGCTGTCACAGAGGTGCCACTGTTGCGTTGTTCTTGTTCAATAGACAATTGTCTATTTATCTCAAGAGCAGGTGTTCTGTGATCTAGAGTTAATGAAAATGAATTATTTGTGATGGTGCAGAGTGCAGTAACAGGACAAACTCGATCTGCTTCAAAGCTGGCTCTTCCCATCTCTACACCTACATGTAAGCTGTAAGCAGATTCTCATGATTTCAAACTTTTAACACTGGCAAGACGGATCACTGCCCTCTTGTGAATATGATATATAATGTCAGATAACCTGAACATTTTTGTTGCTGTATTAATTGCAAATTGGTTTGATTTGATTTTAGATTAGGAAACTATGTTCCATTAATGAATAAGGAGGATTCTGTAACAAATCATAAGATATACGTCTATAATATAAGTCAGCTGTCGATCTATCAAACTGGACAATAATATGAAAAAACTAAACTTCATAGTAGTAGTACCAGCAATAAAGTGTTTTCTTTAAATGTGGGTATAGGAATATGGCATACAGTTACAGAGGGCTAGGAGTAAATCTGATACTCTTATCATTGACAGGATAGCCTGTGATTTCTTTTGATGACTGTCACCAGTCAATTTACACTAATACAGGCTATCCATATCAAATTTAGTTGTTTATGGGAGTTTATCTGCCTATTACTATTACGATTGTTATCTTTACCAACACAAATGGCATGTATATACGTAAAGTGTTTTCGTTAAATTCACCTCGATATAAGGGTTTTTATTTTTATTAATGATTACTTAAAAGTAAAAAACAATTTTTGCCATGGTATAATTTTGAAACACTTCTACCAGCTTCTCCTACTCAGATGTATTGACGTTGTCTCTCCTCTGAGTAATCAGGAAAAGTCAAGATCTGAGGGGAAGGAAGTGTGCCTGGGCAACCACACTTCCTGATAATACATTGCCTAGGCGCAGCGCAACATGCTGCATCCATGGTCAGATCTGACCGACGGAGAACTGTGTACATAAAAACAACAGCTAACATTCCTGAGCTCTCTGACCCAAAGAACTTTAACAGACTATAAGCCCTATACCGCACTACGACAGGACTGTCCTGGGACAGACTCGTCCCAAGTTTGAAGCCTATGAACTGTAGTGTAATGTACCGCACCTATCGAGTCCCGAGCAGTTGTGAATTGCTACAAAATCGGTGAGACAGGACTGTCCCGGTCCCGGGGTAGTATCGTTTGTGATTAAAGAGAAATATAGCCGCTTACCGCATTAGGACAAAACTGTCCTAGACTTGTGAGCAGTTGTCAATGTCGTGTTGACAGCATCTCGATTCTCAACTTTTTTTCTTCTCTCCAGTCGCTCTTTTGTTTTGAACTAGACAGTCGTTTGTTTATCTGATCAAAATAGACGTTGGTCCAAATTGGATTGAAAATCTGATTCATGTAGAGGAAAGCAAGCCATGTTTATGCCAAGTTCAGACACGCGCAATATTTCCCGTGGCAGTCCTGTCCTGGTGCGGTATCTGTTTTGAAATAAAGAGTTCGACCGTGGGACAGGACAATCTTGTCCTGTGACAGTTCTTTCCTAGTGCGGTATAGGCCTAACGATTGTACGTTTCAAAACCCTTGCCCACGTTGTCTTGCAAATTTCTGGAACAACATTTGTCTCCCAGTGTTGATTTGATTGCATGTCATCTTATGTTTTCTTTAACTTAAATATTTTATATTTATTCTTTATATTTCACGTGTGATTGTTGTTGATCATCTGGTTTTGTTGTAGCAGCGATATCCTTTGATCTTTGGCGACATTTTACATTTTAGGACTTGAAATTATACTTTTATAGTTCATTGTAATAGCATGATAATACAACATATTGAGGTCACAAAAACAGTGGTGTCACGTATTTCCCTCGGCTTAAGGGCAATGCTGGTTTTAATAAATGAAGGGAGTCGTGTCAGTCAGATATGACAATGGTAATTGTTTTTTCTTTCTTTGTTTTACTTGATTAAAGTCGACAATATATTATTATCACTTTCGTTGACATTCTACATGTGTTTCATGTTTTCTTTAAGAGTGGGTTAATCTTCCTAATGTCTATGGTCCATAGAAAAAAGAACCCAATTATTTAGTTAGTCTCCAAATATCTATTGTTCTTTGTATATTCTTGAATGTACTATGGAAAAGAAAATTCTACTCATTCTCTCTATAGAATGATTGAATTCGTCTCCTGTGATCTTTCAACGATTCATGAACTTCATTTTCACAGTTTTAGACTTTATTTCAGCTTTATTTGTAACAAAGATCGACCCTCATAAATATTGTAAAAGACGACGCCACTGTCTCAGTTGGAATAGGAAATTAATCATCCATATCAATAAAATAAACATGAATTCCGAGCACGTGAGTAAATAACTGATAATGTGAGGGGTGACTTTATTGCCAAGTGAACACAATTTATTGGAAGATTTGCGTAACTATTATTTAATGTAGTGTCTCTAAAATAGGAGTCTTTGGGGAGCTGCTGTTTTGTCATGTTTGTTGTTGTTTTGTTTCGTTTGTTTTTTGTTTGTTTTTGGGGAGGGGGGATATATAGATTAACGCATATAAATCGATGATCGCTGACAAAAGTTTATCATTAGGTCAGCATTATATCAAATGTGCATGCTAAAGTTGGGCAACAGTCTTAAAATATCTCTATATTATAAAATAGGATTGTTGCGACATAGGGTACTTATAGGGCACACATGTCATCGATCTCCTCCGAAACCACTGAATGGGCAGCTTTGGGATTTTCACATTATATCTCCCAAATCTGGTCGGACAAAATCTTAATAATTATTATGAATTAAGAAATGACATTTTTGAAACATTTAATATACTGCTTCTGACCGTTTTACGATAGGTCACATGTTCCAATTTACGGCAGTTCATAGTTCCTCTTAATTACACCAACTACTGAGCCTTCAGCCTTCAGTTGCTGGATTAGAAATTAGATCTAAAATAGAGAAAAACATAATGGGGATACTTTGACTACATATCTAGATCAATTAATCTCTTGATAAAGATCATAGACAGTATACAAAGTCTATGGTCTACCTAGAAACATTAGATCTAAAATCGAACCAAAGAAATCTGAACCTGTCCATCAAAATTCTAGCGAGATCATATCTAGATCTCGATGAATCTAGATCTAGATCTATATCTATTACTCGATCAAGAAGCTAATTTGTTTGATAGGATAATATATAGATCTAATAGATTTAGAGACAAATTCATTCTTAAAATTAAGCGAATTTAAATCCTGATCTAAAACTTGATAATTGGAAAACGAGGATGTCTTCCAAACTCGAAAAAAAAGGTCCAAGATCTTGCCTGCAGGATCCATCATTAATGGGCCTCTCTATTTGGACTAAGCGAAACACAGCTTTACCCGGAGGCCTGGTTGTCCAATGATAGTGGGTAGTGTGCGTCCTATTATCGCTGTGGCTTCCATACGGTGAGCTTTGGGTTCAAAGCAGCTTTGGATTCAAAGCCCATACCGGTAGGCCTGTTGTTGTTTATTTTCTTTTCATTTTATAGTGATTAACTTTTTTTTTTTCTTTTTATTTTGATCAGATGTTTCTCCTTTTTTAACTTTTTTTTTATTCAACATTATTTTTTTTTTAATTTAGTGTGGGTGGGTGTGTGTGTGTGCGTGTGCGTGCGCGCGCGCGTGTGTGTGTGTGTATGTGTGTGTGTTGTGTGGCTTCCCTGTCAACCCAGCAATGAATGGGTAGCTAGATCTATTTAGATCCGGCGAAAGTATAGTCGGCATTGAAGGCAATATGGCAAAACTACCACGTGAATCCGTATGCCTTAAAAATAGATCTAACTCTTTGCTCAATAATTTCTCTTATTCTAGATCTAATCTATATTTAAATCAAGCATTAAGCTTCAGCGAAGCGGAGAGCAACTTTTTATTCTTAGTATTCATCTGAAGTGTTGATGGTTTGCCTCACCACTTATCATTGGTAATTACTAATGCATCCACGTACTCATTTTCCCCGGGAGAAGCCGGGTACCCAGGTAGTACTACAGGTACTCATAACCAGATAGCAAAACAGAAAGATAGACTCCTCCCAGTCTCTAAAAGGACTGTCATTATTGTACACATTTTATTGTTTAATCCAGGTATAAAAGTGACCGTGAAGAACACTCGCATCTGAAACTGTATGACAAAAAGTTAACCCTCGTTAGCTACCTACCCCTGGTTGAAGCATAATTGTGGGCTTTTTTATTTTTACAAATGCGAGAGGATCAAGACGTGATACTAAGTATAAGAGAGAGGTGTTACTTCTCGTGTCAATCACACTTGTACGCACGACCCACTCGAACTTAGTGTCAATACGTGACTTGGTACCTCATTTATCGCCAATGCGATTTCGACTTGGACACAATACGACACAGGAAGAATCATATCATTAGAAGTAAGAAAATAGGTCCATGTTCCATAATCTTAGTAGCGACAAACGATGGTATCGAGTTATTGTTACTTTAGCTGTGTCCACTATAAGTGTTGGAGAGTTGTGTAACGCTACAGAGGACAAAGGTACATATTTCTACTCTGCCTCCTTTCTAGATAGAACAATGGTAGAGGTTTAAGCTACTAGTAATTCATTGAAGACAAAATTTAAAGTGAAAATGGGGGAGGATTAAGAATATAGCATAATATTATTATGATATGTAATAGTATAATTAGTATAATAGTACTAATATATCTAGAAACCCTCGTTATACATGATAATGGTTAACCAGAAAATAATTATGGAAAGGGAAGAGAGAGTGAAAGTGAGAGAAAGAGAGAGAGAGAGAGAGAGAGAGAGAGAGAAAGAGAGAGAGAGAGAGAGAGAGAGAGAGAGAGAGAGAG
>JASKDV010170885.1:0-23178 GCA_032466395.1 Aegires albopunctatus | reverse complement strand
CTTCTTCTTCTTTTTCTTCTTCTTCTTCTTCTTCTTCTTCTTCTTCTTCTTCTTCTTCTTCTTCTTCTTCTTCTTCCTCCGTCTCCAGTGCCATATTTTGATGACCACAAAGCGATTTGCTTCCTTCGTTTACACTTCGTGATGGTGACAATATCCTCATTGTTTTCTCCTTTCCTTTCTTACTGCGAAGAGTAAGGTGACCCATGACTTTGGTGTCCCCTTGCTTCTTAAATATTGCCCTAACTCGTCACTTATTTGTCAATGAAATGTCACAGCGACAGACCGTAGGCTACTCCTCTACAATTTGTCTTCCTCAGGATCCCGGAATGTTCAGGAAACACTGAACGCGACGTTACTCAACTCAGCTCGACTTAGAACTCAGAGCTTTGTTGTTGAGTCAAAGGCCCAGCCCCTACCCTATTCTCCTTTTTTTAAATTTTATTAGTTTTGGTCATCTTTTCTCACCTTTTTGATATTTTCACCACCATAATGATAATATTAATAATGATAATAATAATGATAATGATAACAACAATCATAATTCAATGACGATACCAGTAGTAATGATGGTGGTGATGAGGAAGTTCAAGTTTATTACAATTAAAAAAAAACCCAGAAGATTTATTTATGATTTTGATAAATACAACGAAAATAACATTTGCAATAATGAATCATTAAAAAAAAATTGTATACACATAGCACATTATTTAAAGTTGCAGACTCCAACCCCAATATTGATCTCGGAGATGGCTACGGTTCTACCAATGCCTTTGTATTCAATCGTTATTTATTCGTTATTATTGCCAGTTAGAAATTTAAATACACGCGTAAACCCTAATGTTGAAAGTAAATCGGTATTGCTTTGTACTTTGTTCATTTTGCAGGTTTCCTCCCATCGATTTATCATTGTCATTATTTTAGTCCACGCTCTCCGAAATTAAAAACAACTGCTGCTGGTACAAATCACGCGTGGTACAAATATATATATTATAATATAAAGCTGGCCGTTTATGATTCATGAATCTGTTATCACATCACAATAACTCGCACTACATGGCTTTCGTTATGTTTATAACCAACGACCCATTTGTGCTCATCCTAGCCCTTTGCTGTTGTTGTTGTTGATGTTATTGTTGTAGCTGTTCACATCTGTCGTGTCCCTTAACCTTATTTATCAATTTTGGCCATCACCGTCGTTTTTCTTTTCTGATCGATAGTTTCATTTCGAGAAAATTCTTATGTAATCTCAACATTATCTAGATCTATGTTCTGCAGCCTTGAAAAAAATAATAGAAAATAAATCCCACAAAATAACAAACAAACCCCAAACAAACAAAACAAAAGTACGCCCCCCAAAAAATAAATAAATAAATAAATAAATAAATACAATAAATAAATAAATAAATGAAAATAAAATAGAATAAATTTTAAAAAAATCCAAACAAACAAAAAGCAACGAAAGAAAAGAAAAGTAAAAAAAAACAACAACAGCCAAACCCACTCAATTTCCTTTCATCAACTTAAACTTCAACTTTAAACCACACAACGTGCTTCTCACAATATGCAGGGCCGGGCCACGCTTTATTAATCAGCCCGTAACACAGCTGTACTGTATTTCTCAAGCGGGACAACGATATCATTGCATTGCGTGTAACCGACAGGCTACCAAGAGTTCTGCTCTAGTTGTCTTTCATAGTTATGTAAAATGACTTTTGAATTGTGTCGATGACAGAGACTTGACATCCCAAGGTTAAGAGCCATTTGTTTGCACTACAGGCACATGTATTGTGTTTGGGGTCTCTTATCAAACGTAGATATGTAGGCCAATGTGTTTGTAAATGTCCGTCAGTGCCTCTTACGTCGTTTTTAATCAGCACCCCATTGCTGTTTTTAATGGTTAATTGGTTAATTCGATGTTTTTCTTCACCCCGTAGAGATCTATGTGTAAAACGACTCAACGGAAAAGGCGGCGTTCGTAAAAAAAAAAAAAGGGGGGGGGGGGGGAGAGCTGGTGAAATGGCGGTTTTGCAGTATGCGCCGAACTTCCAGGGAGTTGAGAAGTTATTTGATTATAACGGGGTGATGAGGGGGTGGGAGTAGTTGGGTGATGTTGAAACTGAAAATATGCATTTGTTTATCTTATATTATGATCGATGCTTTTCTGGTTTCGCTTTTATCTGGTCGATTGGATAAAGGTTAAAAGAGACAAGCCTGGCACTGCAACGCGATTGATTCGCAGACGGGAAAGGAGACATCTTGACATATTATGATGGTGACTTGGTTGTTTTTCTTTTCACGCACATCTGTCGATAATCGATTGCTGGCTGATGCACTTTCAGCACGTCCTTGACCAACTTTGACCTTCCACCGGGAAGATCGTCTGGCTAAGCCCCGCCTCCAGCGACCTTGGTCGAATTGACGTGAACGATTGCGGTTTGTTTTGCTCATCGACAATGAGCCCAACGTCCGAGCCACTGTGTGTAGGCTAGCTGCATAGTAAAGGCACATGGTTACCCCATCATGTCAATTGATTAATATTTCTTTCTTTCTCGTCGTTGGATACATTAATTAATAATAGAATGACATTAATATGTGCTTATCGACATCTTGTATTTGTCTTATTTTTTAGTTCTGGGAGGCCACGGGCTTTGTCAATTACCTCTGCCAATTTATTTGTGACTTACGATTCTTATAAACAGGGTTGGGTTTGTTTTTTTTGTTTTTTTTTGGGGGGGGGGATGTCACTAAGGTAAAATGAAATAAAGGCAGAAGCAAATTTGGTCAACGTGCTAAGTGAAGCACCATTCTAAGCGAATGCGCATCTCACATTTAGTGGATCCTATCATTTGAAAATGAATGCTTCTTTATTAATTTCCATTGCAGATCAAGCAGTTTTTGACTGAAAGCAACCTTAAACGAGATCTGTCTGTTTTAGACGCAGCAGCAGAGAGAGAAGCAGGCATGCCGGTCCAGGTGCTTGACATTCCGGAATTGTCTGTGCTTGACATGTCCCCGGACAAACTGACCATGGAAATAAAGGTATTTGTGTGGCTTTCTTGACACTCCTTACATTTCAGAAAAGATAAAGAGGAAAATGGATTCGCAGTCCATGCCTCTGCTCAATGCAGATTCACTCTATTCACAGATTTTATATCAATTATCCCCCAGGCAATTTCATGTCAGTACCCTCTCAACTCCTATGTGAGTATACAGTAGAGAAGCCAATTGTTATGGTTTTCCTGCTAGCATAATATGGAGAAGATATTCGCTGCATATACCTGTACTCCTTTTACAACTTACTTCTCTGAGGACAATGCATATGAAGAGACTTTCCCAAGGGCTCAATGTCTGACCAAAGGCTAACGGGAATTGAAACCGCATCAGAAGCCAACTATACTAACCATGGCGCTGCTGCAACAACCTGGAAGCTCTGTTTATAATATTCTTACAACTCATAGATTTTCAGCTTCATAGTTTTTGATTGGTTTGTTTTGATAACAGGGTGCTTCATCAAAGTATTGTACCGACTTTTAAAAAATTAAAATGTCTTGTCTATTTACAAAGTACAAAGATGAAGGATTATATAATATGCATGAACCAGAAAGGATACATTTGATCAAATACTATGATATTAACTCTTTATATACTGCCTTAAATATAGTGCTCTGTTCACAACTATTCAATGGATATATAGATAACAGGGAAAATTGATTAAGCTTCGCTTACAAAATCAAACGTTGCCAAAAGTTGGCAAAGAATTTCCTTACAGGGTGTTTCTAGTTTTTACAAATCAAAGTAAACAGGATTAAAAGTTGAATGGAACTTTTGTACGAAACAAATATTTAAGGCTAGATCTAGTCTCAAACACCATAGATCAAAGAATGGTAAAAATGGTGGCAAAACGACCACCGATACATTTGTGAATGGGATAGAAAGAGTTAAGGTCATTCATTTCAATAAAATAAGCTGGCTTGCTTGTCAAAACATTGTACTATATTATTATTATTATTTTCTATACATGTCATTTAAAGATTGATATAAAAGGAAAAAAAATATCTTTATTTTCTTCTCCCAGCCAAAACAAAGTAAAAAAGGCAAAAAGTCTAAAAAAGCTCAAGAGATTGCGGATGAGGAAGATGATGAATATGATGAGTATGATCCGCCATCATCTGCTGAAATTCAGGTTATCCACCGGCAACCTGCCCCCCAACTTCACAGTATTCTCAAACAGCGCACTTTATCAGAATCAAGTGAAGATCACTCTCTCACCACTGAGGGGGAAAGCTATCACTCAGCTGAGGATGATGAATTGTCATCCTCCTTTGGAAAACGACGATCTGTCTCATTTAACAGCCACATAGACAGGGCTTCGTTTAAGTCCAGCGCCTCTGTTTCCAGCATGGCTCCAGCCTTGAAATGCAAACGTAAACGCCAGAGGAGGAGGGAGGAGAAAATGAGAAGCCGCAGGCAAAGGAATAACAGCGAAGGTACTAGTGGAACCAGCAGTGGAGACGATCCCTTGTCTCGAAATTATTCTTCTGATTCCCACTCCCACAGTGAGGAGGAGTACAGTGAAAAGTCTGAATTGAGGAAAGATGCTTTAATGCGTGCCAACTCCGACCCTGGGCCAAACCAAGCAGGAGGTGACATGGTTGAGGCAGGGAAGGAGAGAGAAAAAAGTGCAGAGATAGTCGAAAAGACAGGCGGAGATGAGAAAAGCGAGGAAGATTCCAATGTGATACCTAATTTCCTGGAAGGCTTAGATTTTCGGACTAAGAAAAGCCAAGGAGAAGAAATTCCTGGTGAGAGTAAGAGCGAAGTGAGCGTTTCAGAAAGTGGAAAGAAAGTTGTGAATTCGAATGTTAAGGAAAAGAACAAGAAAATGGTGGAAGAGATCAAGGACAAATTAGAGGCAGCAAAACTGAGTGATAAAAAAGATGGGGAAAAATGTGGACATGACAGCGATGATGATGATGATGGTGGTGGTGAGGATGTGAATGATGTCAGGGGTGATGGTAAAATTAACTGTGATGAAAATAATGTTGAAAAAGAGCAGTTGCAAGGGGAGAAAGCAGTTATTGAGATTAACAATAAAACCGATAGCAATAGAGTGACAGAAAAAGATGGGAAAGGAGAGAAGGTGAATGAAGAAGATAAGGAAAGAAGTGATGTTGAGACCATGTTGAGTTGGAAAGAGCCTGCTGCGGTGAATGGGGGTGAACATAGAACCCAGTGTGCCTTTAAGTTCAGCAATAATCTCATGTTTGAGCTTGATGTGGATTAAATAAAACAAGTTCTGTCAAAGTTGACACTTTAATTATGATGAAATGGTTAGCTCAAGGGTCGTTGTTAGTTTAATGTTTCTTACTTAATTAAGATAAAAGTAATCTAGATGTGAGGATCAATCAATTTCTCTATTATTGCATCAAGATATAGAACAAATTGAATTTGTCGTTCAGTTTCAAGTTTAGATTATCCTCTTTTCTTTTTTTTTTTTAATTATTAGGACAAATTTTATATCTTGACATGGGAAACTGGTGTCGATAGTTAAAGAATCTAGTTTTCAATTCATAAAGAATAATTGAAAATATATTTTTGGTAAATGTTACCTTGATAACAATATTTTGAAATATTCCAAGTTTTTGAGCTAAATTTAACTTTTGGGATCAAGCTTTCAATTTTTCTTCAGTTTTGAGGTAATTTTATAAATATATGAGACTCTTGACTGAAACCAAAATATAAATGCATGATCAATGTTTCATAATGCTTGTTTATTTATTTTTTTCTTCATAGAGCATAGCTTCCAAATTTTAAGATATGGGCTATTTGAGAATTCAACATCTTTCAGATTATGGTGTCTCACCTAGAAATTTGTTACAAAAGGTTCGGCGATGAGTTGAATGATAGAAAGATAGAAAATGATATATTATGAATCCTCCATGAAAGGATAGAAAATGATTATGAATCCTCATTGAATAGATAGAAAACATACATGTTTTATGAATCCTCCAAGAAAACATTGAATACTATATGTTATGAATCCTCCATAAAAACTTAAAAAATAAAGGAAATAAATTTAATATTAATATGATGAAACTTGCTCTAATGCAACTGATATAATATTTTATCATGTCATATATATATGTTATATTATATAACATATAATAAAGAGCTGTGTTTAGTGAGTTAAAAAAAAAGTATACATTTCCACAATAAGTGAGAAACCACACAACATTGACTTGTATCATTTGATATTATCATTTCTTTGCACGTCATTAAAAACAATTTGTTTTTGATCATGACCACTTTTCTATTTTTGTACTTTCTGCCTCAGAGAGGTTTTTGAATTCAGTATTCTCGGGTGATTTTATTAATTTGTTGTTTTTTCATTGCTGCAAGCAGAATGTAAGGAAGTGATCGAATATTTTTGTAACACTTTACCAATTATTTTTATTAAGTTTTGTTTACTTTTGTTTGCATTGTTAATTGTATGTATAATTCATTAAGAATGGCTTATTTAAAATTGCATTATTTTTTGGGGTTTTTTGTGTGAAAAAAATGTTAAAATTACTGTTTAAGGACAAATATAATTAAAAGAAAAAAAATAATTGGAATTCTTTGTTATCAGTGTTGCCTAATAATACATACATGTATATTCCGCTATATACAAATTGTTATGGTCAAAGCAGGATAATATAATACAGCCAGCCAACCACTTCTTTTACCACAAAGTAGAAATTTGTTTTTGATATTTTGTTTATTAATATTATCTAGGTTTACCTTTGCGATATGTTTTTATGATCTTGTATTGTTGATCCAAAGTGCATGTGGCCTTTGATAACTTACTCCCTTATGGATCAGCTATTGCAATGTAAATTTGTTACTATTGGGAAAATGAATTAAGATCCGGCCCATTTTTCTTGAGCACATTTAACTTGAAATTGAGTGCCTTCAGGTTTTTCAGAATAAGAATCTTGATTATTGTATGCAGACTATGACTAATGCTATGTTGGTAGGTGTTTGTTAAATTTCATTTAAAGTTAAAAAATTATAAGGCTAATGTGTCATTTTTTTATATTTTAGCTCTATCTTATATAGTTTGTACGGCAATTTCAATGCTTGATGAAAATGCCACTAGAACTTTGAGTCTACCTTGAAAAAAATATTTGTGGACATCTTTCAGATGATAAATGATAAAGCAATATTTGTTTACTATGTGGAAGGCTATTTCACATTCACAGTAATTTAAATAATTGATACAAAAAAAGTTAACTGTTGATTCAGTTTAAAATTTTCATACAATTATTAATGAGCATGGATTTTTGCATGCAAATTGTTAATGATGTTTGTTGATTGAAATTTCGCAATTGTTTGTTCTTTCTCCATTAAATGTTTGGCTTTACTTATTTAAAAAAAAAAGAGAAAAAAAAATACTGCGCCAGTCTCTTGGGCTGAAGGTGTTATGATTCAATTTATAAAAGTATTCTGTTATATTTTTGTATGAAATGAAAGGTTCAAGTTCAAGATGAAGATGATAAATCGTTAAATAGAATATTATGTTGATTTAAAAAACAAACCAAACCCCACCTCACTTTCTAATCCTCTACACTTGAATCTTATAAAATGGTAGATAGAACCACAAGGATCCTTTTACTTTCATTGTTTCATAATAATATATTCTTGCTTTATGGGTTTTTTTTTAATGATAGCAAACATCCCATATACCTAGTAATGGTGATTCAATATAATGGATGGGGAAACACAGTTAATATTGACCGCCATCATTATATTATACTATTAAATAATTATAGTAAGGACCTCGTGGCAATGGTGGGTATCTTTGATAAAATTTAGTAAAACTTACCAGAATGTTTCTGAGGAAAACACACAAAATCACCAGCCATATCATCATCAAGTTATGGAATTGACTCAAAGTGATATATGTACGTCTTTTTACAAGGAGTTTCTGTGATGTCATTTAGTCTAAGTATAAGTGAACACTGGCGTTCATGAGGAAAATAGACAAAATCACACACCTATCAGTTATGGAATTTATTCAACGTGATAATTTTTTAAATTTCAAGTGCCATGTTAATAGAAGTGTTATCTCCTTAGAATAAGATACATTTAAATTACATATCCAGTTGGATTACTTAATTTTTTAAGATTTCCATTATCCCAAAATTCCTAATTATGAAATGTATCATTACGATGGTAGTGTTTGTTGTGCATGCAGATGGTTTTGTTATTTGAATCACGTTTCATCCAACTTTAAAAAAAAAACTAACCCAAGGTGTTACATTTTGCATAGAATTGGAATATTTGTGCTAGTCTAACGTATTTTGTACTTCTACAATCATGATGCTTGCGTGATTTAATATTTGTAATGAAATTGAAAATTAATTTACCTATTGGACTCAATAAACTATATGCGTGATCAGAATTCAATCAATATCCTTTAATATAAAGACTATTTTAAAATAAAAATGGTTTTTCCTATTATTGAATTTATTGGTGATGAAATATCATAAACATTGCCATGATATTCACTGCTTTGTTTTTTGTACAATGTGGCAAAGTGCTTAATTTTTTTTGCCTTTAAAAAATAAAATAAAATTCCATATACAGGAAAATTTGTACATTTTTTCAAGATCATATAGAGCCACATCCGTTTGATACCAAATTGGCCATTAAATGGGAATGATTATTTTGCTATTCAAGAATTGTTAAACAAGTATAATGTGTGTATGTTTTTTTAATTGTCAATATATGAATAAAAGTGGTGTCAGACTTGCAATTCATTCGAGTTTCTTGTTTCAGGTAGGAACTACATGTCGTACATGAAAGTAAAAAAATATAGATCTTAATCATTTAATGGTAATGCTTATTATTTTCATTGAACTACTCAAAATTATTTTATTTTACTATTATGGACTAAATTATTCGTTTTTTTTCTCATCTCATAACAAGAACACATTGTTAAGGCCACCTCCACAAAAGAATTCTTTCTTGAGCAACTCGGTAGGTGGTTCGAAGTGGAGCAACTTTCATTGCAACCTGAATACTGGCAAGATCTTTAACTTATTTTCACTGCCTTCACCAGTTTACATTTAAATAGCTGCAACTTTTCAGAAACCAAAATCTTACGTTCTGCTCGGCATTACTTAACACCATGTTCTCAAGAAGAATAAGCCTGTGGCAAGGAAAAGAAACGTCAACATTGCTAATATTGAAGTTGTTTTACCTTCATCATGGCTGTTGCAAGCCTAGTGACTGAGGTAAAATTTTCCACCCAAGGTGAAATTAATAAGAAAATCAATTGTATTTGGATTGGTCAAATCGTACTGTATCCCACTGGTTGGCAGCAATGCGCCTATGTATCTTGGGCTTGCCACCAATGTTGAGCTAGAGACCTTATTAAACAAATTATGCTTTGTGTCACTGTCTAGGAATAGAGGTTTTAGTTACGGTATCCCAAAGAGGGAAGCTTTTAACATTAACCACATGAATCAGTCAGATAACCTATGCAACTTTCCTGGGGATGTTGGTGGCTTAGTGGTTAACACAATTCAAATTCAAATGAGAAAACTTCATGATCCCAGTTGGCTGGGTGACCTTGTATTTTGTATCCTGCTGGGCACAAATTTTCTTTCTTGGGCATTAAAATTAAATGTTTTTCAGTTTGTATTCGTATATGTACCTAATACAAATGTAGCTGCAAGTCTTGTTATTTGTGTAGTGTGTTGTACTGGCCAGGAAAGTAGAACTTAGCAGAATTCACTGTGTAAAGCACTAAGAACATGGCAATGCTGTCTACAAGAGCAGTAGACTATATAGGGCAATTTCTTTTATGGGCATGTAGGTAGGTCAATACAAAAATATTTTCTGGCAATTACTTGGTACTCCTACAACTACAAGAGTGATTACATCAGAATAGCTATTTAAGTATCTTAGGCGGACAAAGATAAAGACAGATGCTATCTGTCACTAGAGAGATAGTTCACATATGAAGGCGATGGAATTTGTTTTAAGTTTTTTTTAAAGGACTCGACCAAGCACTTCTGTGAACGGAAGTCGCCACTACAAGTAGAGCTGGATCCTGCTCGCCAAATCAAGGAGTGGTGTTCCGCGATTCAGTTGGCATTAGCGAATCGCGAGCAGTGATGCGCGATACTGCTCGTGGAACACTAGATGTCGGCTGTTCCATTAAGCTCGCCAGTGCTCGTGTTTCATTCAGCTAGTGCTAGATCCTACTCGCCAAATCTAAGAGTGGCGATTCACATAAGACATTTTCCAAGTCCCACTCTGTTACCTCGCCATCCTCCCTGCCCCTCGTCCATAGTTGCGCTGTGATGGGGCGCTGGGCCATGGGATGATCCCTTTTTTCCATTGCTTGGAACCGTTCATTATTGTTTTGAAGGGTTGGACTATACCATCATTTGTAAGAAAAAGGGGAGTGTTCCGTTCCGTCCTAGAGCTCCCGACCCAGAACTAGGCCTTGTTGTTCAAACTGCCAGCCGCATGGTGGTGAGCGGGGAGTGAAAGGGAAGGCGATTCTGTTCTGCTTGCGTTCCGCAGGAAAGAGTGACGGTTCAGTTCCGTGCTCGCGCTTTAGCTCTAACTACAAGTGCAAGTCATATTAACTTATTTAACCCAAATATGATTAACTCTGTGGTGCAACACTTTCCTTACAAAAATGAAGTTACATTCATCAACATATATGCAATTTTAATGCAAAACACAAAAATTAAAGTAAGGACAATCTTATCATCTTAATTTTGTCTATTTTTTCCAATTTTTTTTCTTCTTTATTTTTTTAACTTTTAATTTTAAACATGTTCATACATTACTTTACAGCAACAATATACAGAATAATCTGTTTAAAAAAAAAAGAAGTAACAATGCAGTCACAATAACGCCATATTCTTGAAATAATTTATGTACAAATCAACATTCACCGATTTAAAGTTAATTGAATTTGTTATTGGCGTCACGAATGAATAATGTTGAGAAATCAACTGACATGACTTTATGATGATCAAAATATTTCTCAGAGAATAATTTGATAGTATTAACAGTGGTAAAACGATTTAACATAGTCACCATTATTTTACAACTCTCAAACTGAAACACAAACATCATCATCCGTCTAACCAATTCTCCTTCAGAGGGCAAGTTTACAAACTTGTATGCAGAAGACATTCATATGTGTAATTTTTCATATGGACACATTTCATGATTATATGTTGATCAACATCACAAATAATAAAAAGAGGTATGACATGAAAGACAGACAACTACATATTCAATCAGTTTAAGATTACACTGTTCCACACAGAGGAGGTAGCGTTGAGTACAGAACTGCAGACTGCAGCATCCATTATTTACGATAGTGTAGCAAACTAGTTAGAAACAAAATTTCTGTAATATTCCTGCTAAAATAAACACACACCTTTGGATGATTTAGAACCCACTGTAAATTTCAGAAAGACCTAACAAAGTGTCCAGGTATCAGAGACATTAAAAAATCCTACCAGCCAAATCAATAATCCTACCACATTTTCTTGCAATCGGACATCACAAAATGATGCCGAAAAGTGAATTTCAAGACGATCGGGCGTAAGCACAGTTGAGTTGCAAGTTACGCATGCGCAGGATTTAGGCCTGTAACTAGCTATACGAAGTTCAAGTATATATGTTGTTGTCTTAAACTTAGATACTATTTAATAAGTCTGCATGCGTAACTTTGGAGGTTATTGGTTTCTTTCGACTGCCACGCATGCGCAATGTAGGTTATTCCGACCAAATCGGTGAATGTTAATTTGAACGAACAGTCTTTTGTCAACGAAGCTACCTCCTTTCAACAAAGAAACAGGAAGTAAATTATTCTGCAAAGCTTGATTATGTATTGCAGTTTAGATGGCAGAAAAGGGGTCATCGAACGGGTGAATGCTAGTTTAGATCTGAAGTTAATTACTTCTTTACTTTCGCTTTTGGATGAAAATTATCATTTGTATTAACATCTCTCCTATTTTGTTATATTTGTATTAGACAAATTTTTATTTTCTTATTGAGGCTTGCGTAGCGATTTACGACAGGGGTCTCGTGTTTCTAACATACGCACGATTTCTTAGGCTAGTAATTAGTAATGGGTTCGTTAACTTTGCGCGTCGTCTATGTTTAGACTTAAGACCCGTAACTTAGACATAGGCTTTACGCATTGCTAAGAAAATATGATTCAACTATGCTTACGGCCTATATGCAGAGCCAAAGGACCGTTTCCCGCTTTGTAAAATCGCAATTGAGATAAAGGGGAGTCACTCACCCCAACTTGAAAAAAACAACCCAGTCTATTAATTTACTTTTCAATTCCGTCTATTGACATTAGTCTGATCATGCCATTATTGCCTTATAGAGCCCGAAATTTGTGATTGCCAACCTGAAGTCAATTTTTCTGACCAAATTTTGATTTATTCGACCTACAGACCTATTAACCGACCAAAATCTGACTTGCCTGGACACCTTGCCTTAACTTGCGTTGGTGGGTGTAAAAATATTTGGATGAATTCAAGCCAATCATTTGCCTCTCAACTTTCATGCAAAACAAACCAAACCAAACCTAGGATACAAATCTAGCAATATATCTTTTCTACATAGCTTAGAGGAACATAAATGCATAACAAAAGACTTCATTCAATTTACAATTTTCAATAAAAGAGAAATCACTTTTAAATTCTTGTGTAAAAAGATGCTAATTTTTTCTTATATAATATAATATTCTATGATATTCACAATGAAATTAATCACACAAAAAGAAAATGAGAACCATTCATTATGTGGTGTTGGGGTCATTACCGTTTCGTTTTAAATCAAATTCCTTTTATTACTATTGTCACAGGCACTACTTGGCTGACAATATAATAGGTTTCCTGAGGCATTAGTTTCCCCTGGCAGTTCTTGATAATGAAGCTATGAGCTGATGGCAACATCTCACCCGCCCCTGACTTTGAACATATGCAAACTCCCAATGAATTGAATACAATGGCCAGAATGAAAAGAGGTAATTAATAACAAATATATATCTCAGACATCATTGGCAAATTAAAATCTCTTTTCATAGGGAAATGTCATGGATTTAACCACATTCTCACAAAGTGACACATTTATTTTTATTGCCCGCATTGCATCTTTGATCCTCAAGAAAAGCTTGCAAATTGTGAAGCATGACATTATCCAACCAAATTTGATTATTGGCATAAAGGAATTTCAATTTGCGTAAAAATGAATGGACTATTATCTTTTAAAGTTAAAGAAAGATATTACAATCTAGATGCCGATCAATCACTTTCAAAAAAGTATAGAAACTTTCAACATTTAAATCCTTTCATTCAAGAGCAATCAATTCAACATAAATAGTGAAAGGGTCAAGATCGATAGTATTTAGTGCTCGATAGAAATGACTATTACATCCACCAGCCAACGTAGTGCTAAGTTATTCCTGGTGACATGTTATCATTGCTCAGGTAAAGCATTTTGTGACAAATCACTTTTAAGAGCACCAATCAAAAAAGGATCACTGTAAAACCACAATTTTTTATTTTTCACCTGTGACAGCCAAATGAAAGAATCATCATATTTTCAGTCATTTCAAAAACACAGGAACTGGTCGGTTAGTAGAGTATTGAACTTAGGGCAAAAAGAAGGCTGTTTTATGATCCATTTAAGATTGAAATAGCAATCGACGGCATAGACTGACTTTTGAACAAACCACTGTGTTGGGAATGTTTTACTGCAATAAATCAACTTAGCAAAAGAGAGAAGGGAAAAGACACACTGCCACATAGCAATAAAAGACAGTGGCCGTAAATCAGTCGCCCCACTAGTTGGCTCTGGTCAAAGGCAATCAGCTTGACTTTCGAGATATTGGGTTGTATCTGCAAAACTTAATAGAAAAATTGCTCTAAAAACCTCATTATATTTCTCGTAATATGGTACCTATTCTAATATCAATTTTGCATTCTAGTGGCCACCATTAGATCTTGTACAACTCGACCATTTCATAGCGACTGGTGTGACAACGGTCAGCATGACCTAGTATGGTAGTGGCTAGTCAGCATCACACTAAGTCAAATAGTTAAGTGACCCTGGGTTTGACATAAAGTTTGCAAAACGGAAAATAACTCCAATCGTATCCTTGAGAAAATGATTAGCTAAATAAAAATATGCTTGCAATGTTCCATTTACAATAGGTAATCTATTTTTGTAAAATGTAAAACTTACATAATGAACAAAGATGAACTAAAGCCTAAAGGGCATCCGATAATAGAATGTATAGGGGTCTGTCATATATTCCTAACCTGGACAAGGATGTTAATTAAGCATAAAATCAACAGTTTTCTAAATAAAGTAATAAGATAATCTTGTTAAATCTCGTCTCAAACTTTAAAAGTTAGTTTTTATGCCAAAAATAAGGTGCTACGTAGGAACGAGGATCTGAAGAAAATTCTGATCTAAATTTGACTTTCTTAATGAGAGAAAACGGATCGAAACAATGGAATAATTTTCAACCTCCATTGCAGTTTAAAAAAGAAAAGAAAGCAAACAATATTTGACCACTTCTATATTACGTGAGACATAGAAAAAATAACAACAGATATTTATAAAATTTGTCACAATCTTTTAAACTCAAGACTGACGCTCTTCCCTAATAAACCCTTTAGAATGCTTCATACTTTTGCCTCCTGAGAAATATACAACAAACCCATAACAAAACGATGAAAATAAAACATACCAGTATAATATATAATTCATTTGTGCTTCAAATGAGCCTGAATATAGAGATTTATCATACTAATAACTGATAAACATTCAATCCTGGGTGAAACAAATGGCTAATCTGCAAGAAAGCTAGCCAAATATCTCTACATCATTCTAAAAAGAACAATTATTTTCCTTCAGTGTCAAAAGACAAAAGGATATATAAATAGATTTAAATGCAGGCGAAGTAAAGAAAGCTAGGAATATTTACAAACGTGAATGACAAACCTTAGCAACACCTCCTGGTTTGTTCAAGTTGGGAGACAACTACTCAAATGACGTACACATGGGATATCACACACAATGATTCAGTTTATGTCTATAAAAAAGATGGCACAACATTTAGCCAAATAAAGCCATTTAGACCTCCCAGCCCTAACAACTTCTTCCCGAAGTCGGACCAAGTCATAAATGTTTTTGACCAATCAGATCTATCAAAATAAGGCGATTTATTAAAGATGGATGAGAATTGTCGCACATGGCACTAACTGATAATTAATTTGAAGCTGGTAAAGGATCTATCACACTCTTTTTTGGGACCCATTTTCTAATTGTAAAATCAATTTTCTACCACATGTTCAAAACATGAAATGTTACATATATTAATGAAATTGAAATGCTGTGGCAATGTCTTACCACCAATTACAGTTGTTTTTAAAAATCTATTCTGAAGCTTCCAACACACAAACTGCTCAAGCACCCACTCAAAATCAAACCTACATCATTGCCTTCTTCTGTCTGAACGAAGACTAGTGTTCAAAGTACAATACTCAAGTAACAGAACAAACATAAAATTAAATACCAAAGACCTTAATCTCCATAAAATCACATATAAAGGCTCCAGGAAGCACTAGCTTATCTTTAAATATTATAGCGTTTGTCAAGTCAAACATTAACGTCAATAAGGATAACACAAATTCCTGGAAAAGTGTGACCTCAACACCTTTACTAGTGGTGTATTTTATAGAAATATATGACATGACTAGAGGTGCTGCTAAGTTGGTATATCATATGCAGATGAATGTAAAATATGAAAAGATTACAGAATTCACCCAAACAGCAAAGTTATAAACAAAACACAGGGGTTATCCCAATGAAACCCACATGCATGACAGGATGTAGTGATGAAACCCGAGATTGGAGTAAATTAGTATTGTTGGTGTTGTATTGAACTAAACCATTTCCATTACTTTAGTTATCTCAGGTTTTTCAGGACTGCCATAGAAATAGCCAAGGGTTCTGTTACATGCATATATATATATACATATGGGACCTAAATTAAAGTCTCAAATAGACTTAGCACTCATTTTATACCAGCAACTTAAGGATGGGGAACAGAAGGAAATCTGAAAAACTAGATTAAAAATTCAAGCCTGTAAAGGTTTGAACCAGGGACTTTTGCCTTGACAAGTGAGAGCCTTATCTACTGAGCACCTTACCATACCATCATTGCTTATTATCATTAGATCTTTGAAAGTATAAAAACAAAAAAAAGTATGGTAAGTACACAACTCCAAAGTGAAGGAACAAAGATGGGAAATACATATATACATCTCACAAAGGGTTGAGGAAAGTTGAGCCTTAAAGGAATTGAAGTAGGAAATTGGGTTAAAATGCACTTGACAAACAAATAAATAAAAATAAATAATCATTAAAAAACAAAACGAGGGAGATAGAAAAGGAGAAGAAGAAAAAGAATGGGTTTAAAGTGCATTTAACACAAAAAAATAAATAATAAATTTTTCCCTAGAGGAAAATCAACTTTCTAAAAAATGTGTTCTCAACCTTTGCTGCAACACTTAATATATCGGAATGAGAATGTGAAGATTCAGTGTTTTCCTTCTTTATTTACCTTAGATGTAACATCACATTTAATGCTTTAAGTAATGAGGATGTGAAATATTTTGTTTAAAAAACAAAACAAAACCATAATTACCTGAAATAAGAGGTAAAATTAACCACAATTAAAGAGAAATAAAGATTGTGACAGTAGGAAACAAGAGCTCCTTTTGATACCCGTTTTCCATTTGCAATAAAATGAACTTAGCTCCACTAATGACAGACATTAGATATAAAAACAAAAACCCAAGACACACAAATGACTGAATTTCGGAAAACAAAAGAAAGTTATAAATGCCTGCAACTTAGTCATTGTCTGTGATGTAATATGATTCAAATAGGATGTGAATGAACATCTGAGAAAAAAATTATATTTACAAAATAAATATATAAGATTGTTCCATACCCCCCCCAATCCCTCTTTCCTCTTGATTTGTTAACATCTTTCTTCCATATCCAAACAGTTCACACGACTAAATGATCTCTTGACAAATTCATAAATTCAAAATTCATATCACTTTTTCCTCAAGACAACAATTCACAATGCAAGAGAGCGATAGGGTGAATTATAAAGAAGTAACTGTATCGTCATTTAAGCTTTAACTTGATGGAATTTTTTATAGGTGGCAAAAATCCTGTGGTTGTCATAGGCTGTGGGCTTGTTAAATCTGCAAGTTCATCTACATGCTGTGGACAATGACAATAAATAAAAAAATCCACATAAATAAGCAGATCAAATATAGTAATTACAATCACAGAGCAACAACGTAAAATCAACGTGAACCAATGAAATTAAACAGGGTGATGGAAAAGAAAAAGTCACATAAGAAATCTTATCTTTTAAAGAGGTAAATTACTGATTAAATAAATACACAAGATCTAATAATTTACAATGACTGAAAATCGACCGCAGAAAGAAAAAAAAATCCAACAAAACAAAACACCCTAAAACAAACTTGTCAATGATTTTATATGAAAATTGAGATTTTAAGACCACGAGAGAAAGCTTGAGAACAGATTAAGATGACATAAATCAATTTCAGAGTACAAAACTAAGCTATAAATTCAATGTTTACTCTAGATATGATAACAAATCTACCATTGATGACCAATGCCACAGGGAAAAAAATTATGCCACTATGGAAAAGACAGAAAAATAAATTTCATGCTTTACAAGAGAAGTAACGAATGTGGTCATTTGATTAATATAAGAAAGTTAGAAATGATACAAAACAATAATAATTACAAAACAGTTCCAGTCTCAGACTCGAATACAAAAACTTTATCATCTAAATATGTTAATTTACCTCAATGCTATAAACTGACACGGAAAACTAGTTTCCCCCCCCCAAAAGATTTGAGATAATCATCGATATTGAACTATGTTGCTTCCTCATCGCCATCAAAAAATCCTCATAAAATGATCTGTCGTCGAAATGACACTGGTTATATAAACATAATGAGGCAATCTAAAGAAGTTAAGGAGAAGTATTAATTTTACAAATTAAAATCTTCACAGCACTAAACTATAATCACTTCAATAAAAAACAGCAGCTGCTTTTCTAACCTTATTTGTTAATGATTTGGCGGATTCTGAGAGGGAGGGTTGTTGTGGCTGAGGGGGTGGGAAAGATGATATCAATGTTGAGGAGGATGAGGATATCGATTGCTTTTCATCAATCTGCATGGGTGAGCCTGGCACCTAGAGTGGACAAACATTAAAGGAATATGAGAGCATGAATAAATTGAGGAAAACCCACTTGAACAAAACAGCATAAAATGTAGTTACAAATAAGGAAATTATGCTATAGCACTGCTGCAGATGCTGAATAAATTGTTATTTATTATTATGGAAGAAGACCTCACCTGCTGTTCTAAGTCTTTGGGCTTCTTAGGAGGGGTGTCATTGTGAAAGGGTGAACCTGGTCGCTTTGAGGCTGCATCCTGGGATGTGTCTAAGGAAGATGTACAACCCTGTCAACAAAGAAAGAGAGAAACGATACAAATAGGGATCATTCGGATGGTGGTTCTTTGCTTCAAAACCAGATCTAAATTTTGAAAGAAAATCATTGCATTTTGATGTCTTGGACTCTTTGAAATGAAATAAAAATTCATTAAAGAAAGATGAAATAATTGTTGCACAATAAATGTTGGCAGTAGCTGAAGAACCCATAGTTGCAAATTTATCAGAAATAAAAATTGTACTTTCTGCGCAGTTTTATGCTAACACCCAATTATCATATGTGCTGCTGTTAATTTTATCCTTATGTCATCAACCAATTGCGAACCAATATTTCCTCTTGGATAATAAAGCTTTATCTTATCTTATTTTCTTCCCAAGAAAAAGAAAAACTGTAGCAATGAATAGAAACATCAGCACGGATGTTTGAGAATGCCTTACCTTCATCACGGCTGTATTAAGGCCTAGTTAATGGAGAGGAAGGGACTGAAGCTTAATTTTTCACCCAAGATGAAATTAATAAGATTATCAGTCGTGTTTTCTGGATTGGTCAAATTGTACTTAGCACAATTTTATCCTACTGGTTGGCAGATAAAAAAAAAATATGGCAATGGAAAAACAAAGCCAGAGAACCGCTCACCCTAGTATGATCAGATTTGTCATCTCCCTCATCACCACCATCCTTATGTATATCCCCTCCTTCTGTGATTCCTGAATTAGAATTGGACGATTCAGAGGCATTCCATTGCATGCTCTCGGAGTCTGATTGAGGGCCGTTTGAAGAAATTGCTGCCATTGATTCTTGAGAGGTGTCATCCTCCTCTGCCACTATAATGGCCTTTGTGAGATCAGGTTCAGAGTCAGGTTTTGAATTCAATGATGAAGATGAGCTAGCCTTATCGGAACTGCTTAGCCTTCGTGAGCTGCCAGATGAATGTTTTGAACTGTCCTGTAAAATAAGAAAAAAGAATAATTTGTAATTATGACAGTAAGAACATCATAGAGGACTCATGAGCGTATATTTATGATCTAAAATGAAATATACATATATATTAAGGTCCTTTCATCGGACAACAAGTGTTATTGAAGATTTGACATCATTTCTTAAATAAAAAAAAACCCTCGCATACAAACCCTTTTCTTTCCAGGTTTCTGGGTCAAGAGATGGGATGACACATATTCTTGAAGGTTTTTCCTTTTGGTAAAAAAAAAAAAAAAAAAAAGGAAGAAGAACAATTCAAAGAAAGGCGAAAATTCCCTTGAAACGAACAAAATTTGTAAAATAATTAAAGCATCATTGAAAAATTGACCATCATTGATCTTTATGGACCTCTAGGCAAAAATTGCCTTTGTATTCAGTCACTGGAAAAAGCTTTGAATATAAATTACTCCATATAGCTGTAAATAAAGTAATTACAGGAAAGCTTAAGCTTTTTCCTTGATGCAGTACCTTATGCAAGGTAAATAATTATAATAAATCTATTTACTTATTAATCATGTAATAACTTTCCCCATCCATAAGAAACCTTTAAAAAAAATCTAAAGGTAAGTATCTCATTACATTTCTGAAACAAATCATGATACTCACTTTCTCACATACTGAATCTCAACTTTCATTCCCTCTTTGTATAAACTTATAAGGATAGCTTGGGTGTGAACTGTGCAGGAGACAAAAGATGCAATAATTCTGTCAATACAAATTTGTAGTAGTAATAATGAGAAAGATAGCAACACATCTTAAAATAGTCCTTTAATGGTATAAGAGGCAGACAAGCCAAAAATAGAAATAAAATGGTGATGGAAGGAAATGACAGGTGTGAATGTCAAAAAATGAAATAAAACCAAGAAGCAAAGGGTAAAAAAAGAGGATATAATAATAATCATAGGAAAAACAGGCTTAGCTAGCTACTTAAATATACTTTTAACAGGCATTTCTTGGCCATGACACATTAACCACCCCCCTCCAAATTCTTTGTCTTGAAGCCTATGAAGTAATTAATACAACTCTCATTATTTCAATTAAACCAGAACCTAATCTCCTGCAGGTAAAATTGTCGATCCTGCCACCGAAGATGGCTTGTATACAATCATAATATATTTTGATACTTTTTAAAAACAGGATAAGAGCCTGTACACAGATGGCATCGTGGAATTACTTACCAACATCTGAAAAGGACTGGATGTCATAAGTTAAATCTACATTAGTGCCTGTCTGTGTGGACTGTAACTGCGGACCAAACACTAGGCCTATAAACCACTTGCAAATATACTGGCCTTCACTGTAAACAAAGGAAATCATATAGTTTTATGACAAGAAAGGAAATTTCCTTATGAGCCTATACGGCCCCTGGAGCCAGAGCTTAACCTACGGTATTTTACAAAGGTATGAAATTGAAAATGCAATGTTAATGACATCCTGAACAAGATGCTAATTTGTTTCAGGTTATACATCCAGCTTTTAGCCACTACATAGTTACACCTAGACAGAACAAATTATATGAGACAAAGTGTCCTACCTTGGGCACATCGCCAATGACCCGAGGTTAACGAGAAAATTTGCTCATAGCAGGATTCATTTCTGCCATGTGACCCAGCTAACCAATGTTGGTAAATCACCTTCATTACCTCTCAGAGTATAGGCCAAGCAAATTCCATCTATCTCTATCTTGGGCTATCTTTTCAAGCTTGCTAACGTGAGCCTATATATATATACTGTAGATATGTGAATATTGCAATATTACATATTCTTAAACCAACATTTACTCAAAATTTTCTTTTACCTTCCATGTTTTTCATTTGATAGATTTTTAGCACTATATGTATTTCCTTTACTCATTTCTACCACTGTCTGTAAATCTAATTTTCTTGTGGATGAATAAAATTTATCATTATAATTATTATTAATACAATATTATTTATATCCTGGCCAATGGCTTTTGAGCCAACCACATAAACAAGAAATAAAAAAAAAGAACTACAAATTACAGTTCTTTCCACCTATAATGTTCCAATCACAATTATTGCCTAAAACTCATCTTGCATTTGGGTATTGTCAAAGAATATACAAGTCCTAGGAACTCGGTATTCAGAAAAATTAAATAAACATAGGGGGCCCATTATTTTGAAATACTTTGTTGTATTCATGAATGCCTTTGTTATAGCACAAATTCCCATACATAGCCTACAGTTGCAATAGTCCAAGTAGGCCTATTGAATACAGGCCTACCACTATTACTTTTTGACCGCTTCACCTGCAACCCAGAGCTTGCTTCACCCCCCCCCCTCTCTCTATCCAAAGGCCAAATTATGCCACGACCCCTGCACTAGACTACTGACGCATATTACACATTTTAAAAACATTAGAACACTTCGTTTAAATGAATACTGAAGATCTATAATTAATTATAATATTCAAAAACTTCATATAATTTTTCATTCATACTGTACCATTAAATATAAATGCAAGAACAGCATTAGAAAAAAAAAATAGTTCTAAATTCAGTCAAATAAAATAAATTCAGGCTTCTAGGAATATGCTATAAACAAATAAAAAATAATAAAAAATGTAATAAAAATTTAAAAAAAGGTTTATTTTAAGTCAAAACTAAACGAATACTGGTAAAAGTTATCGTTATAAATGTGAGAGGTGGTGATTGTCAGTAACAGGGATAAAATTGGCGTAAACAAACCTTTCACTGATGGGCCCATAGGAAGTTGGCATAATGTGAGCCAGTTTGATGTTTGGGTTCCTTTCTAGATTCCCCACTAGTAAACGAAGTTTAGACTCAACATACCCTTTCCTAAAGAAGCAGGGAAAAACATCTTTATTAGAGAAATAAATAAATAAATTAGTATCAACAAACATGTTAGAAAAATAGTCTTATAGTCCCTAGAACACTCTTTTGACTTCTCTCAAGGGAAGGCTGAGGGAAACCTAGCGTTGGCAGCTATGGGAGAAGGAACATCTCAACCATCTTCTTCTTCTTCTTCAAGTAAACTGACAAAACAAGGTTGAGTATTATTGTCAATACGAAAAGATAAAAAAAAAATTGAAGCACTTCATATTTCATTGTAAGTTACTTTAACGTATGTAGATCTAAGTATTTCATATTGTAGCCTATGTTTAAGAGTATTAACACTTTCACCACTTCTAAAATCTGGATACATTTCAAGTGTTAAGGTTGATGTAATTGTAGACTCATAACAAAAATGGGACTAATTTGACCGTTTACACTTCATCATCATTAAATAATAAGAATAATCTCATATATCTATTTACTGATCTATGTTGCCCCTTCTACCCATGTTTACATCAGTTAAATTCAGGGCTGAGAACTAGATATAAAAACAACATCTGAACTATTCGCAAAAGGACTAAGACAAACAACACGTAGATCTAGTATAGTATCAAATCAAAGTTAAGGGTTGGCCTACTAATTTACAAATTAATACAGATGGTAGGCCTATACCAAGACTGTAGATCTCGATCTAGTTCTAGTGAGTTTTTTGAAGCTTCAGCTTGTTGTAATGTAGATCTATATAATATCCAAACAAATAGATCT
>JASKDV010170774.1:0-13514 GCA_032466395.1 Aegires albopunctatus | reverse complement strand
ATAATAATAATAATAATAATTATTATTATTATTATTATTATTATTATTATTATTATTATTATTATTATTATTATTATATAAAGACGTAACCTGTAAGAATTGTGAAAAAGAGCATGTGGTGTGCTACTAATTTGGTTTTTATGAATAGCATTTTTTACATATTAGGATGAGGCGGTCTTTCAGAGCTATCGAATACAGGGGGTCATTTAAGGGCAATTTGACTTTGAGGAGCAAGTCAGTAGGGAGTGACAATTACATAAATTTCATTTTCTTTTTTCAATGTCTAATCTAATATAGATTTCATCGAAGAAAGGTTGGCCAAGTCTTCAAATAAATGATGCTCCTCTTAGTCTTACAATCTTATAAATTTCATTTCTTCTATGAGATTTTACATGGGATTAATTTGTGAAATTATATGGCAAGAGTATGGGCAATTTTATAAGTTCTTAATTTTCCAAAGATAAACATTCTTTATTCGCTTTCTTAACTAGAGAAGTCGTGGGCTTGCCAGTCTAGCCTCTTATCAATAAAATATTAATTCTTAGATAAGGGTAACTACGTACTTGCTCTAATGGTACAACTTCATTGTTTATTGCTAATCGTTAATTTTTAGAACAGGTTCTATATACTCGTCCATGGACTCCTGCTGTTTTTGTGTTGCCTTGCATTGTTGGCAGCTTCCTATTTTTGCTTTGTAATCGTGAACCATGTCTTGATTCTTCCTGAATGTATCAATTTTGTTTTTGAAATGGATTAAGTCTACCAGCACATAATTCGTCCGTCAAATTAATCCAAAGTTTCACTATTCTGACATTAAAATTGTTATTTTCAAATTTTGAAGTTTTGCCCTTAGAAAAATATTTCCTTGCTGTTCCTTCCTGATGTTTTCTTTCAGGGGCTTGTTTGTCGTGATTTCCAATCACCCTTCTATAATTCAGCGATGGCAATTTGAGTTTTAGCAATTTTTGTTCGTGAGTTAGATTTTTCAGGGATTTGTTGTTGTTTTTTTGTTGTTTTTTTTTGTTTTTTTTGTTTTTTTTTGTTTTTTTTTGTTTTTTGCTCTTCTTTGAACTCCTTCTATCATTTCAATAAGTGTTTCTTGTATGGTGCCCAGAGGATGCTAACATAATCCATTTGCGTTCCCATTAACGACTTAATCAGTGGTTTGAAAGGGAGGGGGGTGGAGTGGGAGGGGGTTATCCAAACGATTTAAAGTTCATTGAATTAAGACAATCATGGATGTTGCTTTCTTCACTATTTCACAAGAGTGTTTGTCAAAACTAAGATCGTAAACTATTGTCACAACAATTATTATTTTTGCACCATCCACCTTATCTGAGTCTTTTGCTCATGGTTATTTAAAATTACACTGCATTGTTACAATTTCTTTTTACAAAAATCCTCAATGATTTAATTTCGTTTGAGCATTTTTCATGTCAGGAGCTAGATTCAGATTATTTCCTTCTTCAAGGTGACATCAACGACGTTATGGTCAAACCCATTAAAGGGTCTAAAAGCACCTAACCTTCATCTTTGCCTTGGAGGGTGAGGGAAGGGGGAGGGGGGCTTTATACCCAAGTCTATCGTCTTTTCGACCGTATGTTATTTCTGTAATAATAGTATAGCGAGATCAAAAGAAGCAGTAAAATAGATTCACCGTCCAATAAATACGTATAGAATTGTGTCCGAACAACGCATTTGAAACCACCCGTGCATACTTCCGAGAAATGCGCATTCCAATGCAGGTGGCATGAATCAAGATTCTATGAAGATGATAACACAACATGAAAACTCAAATAGCTAAACACGCACACACACACACACACACACACACACACACACACACACACACACACACACACACACACACCCCATTGATCTATCTGATAGAAAGGTATGTCGTTATCTTTGTCGTTTCAAACTTTTTCTTGATCCTCTGAATCCAGTGCTGGTGTCCCCAAGAGACAGGCCATAGACTTTTACACAAAATCCCACCCTCCTATCTACAATCACGTGACAAACACCGTGGAACAATGTGAATTTTATATTTACATTATCGGTTGCTTTATATCGGGTTTCAGTCAAGAGTGTAGAGCAGTTGTTCTTAAACTTATTAGTTCGCGACCCCCTTTGCAACTTTCCCCACAAGTCACACCCCGCCCCCTCCCCCCCCCCCCCCCAATTTTCCCCCTACCTCCATCTCTTTGACTTAAACCTTCTATAGCCTCCATCCTTTGCCCCAAAACAAGTATATTGTACACATTTAAAATGGCTACAAATGACAAACTTTAATTACTTCAATTTTTTATTCACGGGAAGGGTATATGTGGTAATTCATTTTATTAATTAAATATTGTATTTATGTATTCATGTATTGTTTCTTAGTATATTCGCGGAAAAAAAAAAGAAACTGTAGGCCTACATCAGTTTTTCATACATTTTTAGATAAGCATGCAGGTTAATAATAATAACGAGTGTGCCTGCTTCGAGCTGTGATTGCCGCTGATATTATTATTGTCTTGTTATGTATTGAATTGGTCATACATTGGATTCAGATTTATGGTATGACGTTTCATACTTCAATCAATGTACGAAATGTACGAGATAGTCAATCAATTCCTTGTAGCGAAAGAATACCCGCCCCCTCCTATCGATGAATTGCCCACAGAATGCTCTGTCGAGCCCGTATATTTCGACAAGACATTGTTGGGGGACATGACTTTATCCCAGCTCTAATCTTTTAGTTGACTTGAAAAAGAGTCCATCTGCACATATGGGTGTTTGTTGCTCCTCGTTATTTTTTAAAAAAGAACTTTGGGGTTGCCCCCTACCATGGCCATCATTTATATTTGATACTCAGGAGACTCTTAACTACGCTCTGTATGAACGAAATTGCGAAATATAAAATAATTTTTGAATTGTTGCAATCAGCTATTAGACAGTTATCACATCCAGACACTCCCATACTGACGGATTTGGATTCAGTCACTGTGCGAATGTATAAATGGCTTGTAAGACGACAACAGCCATGTCAGACATGGGCTTTCGACAGGTGGGCGCGTCAATCAATGCACGGGAGAACAAAGCCACTATCATTAATAGCCAAGGCGTGGATTAAGTCGGTGGAAATTGTGGACTGGGGTGAGAGGGTAGAAGGGCTTATGATTTGATTTTAATCAGTCATTGGCTCTTGAATTCTCGTGTCGGCTTTTTAATTTACTTTAAGTAGAACTCACTTCCTAATAATGCTACTTTAGTTACCTCAAATTTATGCCTCAAAATTAGATGTCTATTGTCTTAAAACATCATGAATGAAACACTCACCATCTAACTTAACCACAATGGCTACTACAGTACTAACAAGAAACAATTTAATTCATACTAAAAATTAAAGAAAAATGAATAAACTTGGACGCGGGCAGAGATTGGTGCATCTTGCATTAGTGCAAAACAAGATATTATCAACAGTATCCGCTCACTTAGTTGAAAAAGAAAATAATTGAAAACAATGAATCATATGTCACGAATAGAGACAGTGAACCATTCGCTAAATATACCGGAAACCTAATCCCCGGTTCCAATACAATAATATGCATATCTTACATCCTTGACAACAATACAACATGTATCTTGTAAATCCCTGGTGACAATACAATCTGCACCTCCTTCATCGCTGGAGCCAAAACAATCTTTATCTTCCACATCCCTGTTCCATATAAATCTGCATCACAACATTCCTGTCACCAATACAATGTTATATGCATCTCTTGCATCCTTGACATCAACACAACTTGTATCACCAACATCACTGGCGCTAATACAACGTGCATCTCCAATATTCCTGGCACCAATACAATCTTCATCTACTACATCCCTGGCACCAATACAATCTTCATCTCCAATATCCCTGGCACCAATACAATCTTCTTCTCCAATATCCCTGGCACCAATACAATCTTCTTCTACTACATCCCTGGCACCAATACAATCTTCATCTACTACATCCCTGGCACCAATACAATCTTAATCTCCAATATCCCTGGCACCAATACAATCTTCATCTCCAATATCCCTGGCACCAATACAATCTTCATCTACTACATCCCTGGCACCAATACAATCTTCATCTCCAATATCCCCGACACCAATACAATCTTCATCTCCAATATCCCTGGCACCAATACAATCTTCATCTCCAATATCCCTGACACCAATACAATCTTCATCTCCAATATCCCTGGCACCAATACAATCTTCATCTCCAATATCCCTGGCACCAATACAATCTTCATCTCCTACATCCCTGACACGGGTACCATCTGTATCCTTGGCATCAATGCAATCTTCATCTCCTACATCCCTGACACGGGTATCATCTGTATCCCTGGCATCAATGCAATCTTATCTCCTACATCCCTGACACGGGTACCATCTGTATCCTTGGAATCAATGCAACCTTCTTCTACTCCATCTGAAGAACTGACACAACCTATACCCTCTACGTCTCTGACATTTTTACAAACTGTATCTCCCACATACCTGGCACCGTTAAATCTACATCTTCTATATTATAATCCCGGAACGGTTACATTCTACATCCGATACATATTTGGCACCGATATAACTGCTTCTTCTAAAGCCTTTGCGCCGATACATAATGTGCCTCACCAACATCCCTGGTATCGATACAATCTGCATCTTCTATATCCTTAGCACCAATAAAATTTACATCTCGCATATCCTTAGCACGAATACAATCTGCATCTCCTATAATCTTAGCACCGATACAATGTTATCTCTTATATCCTAAGCAATGATACAATTTGCATCTCCTATATCCTTAGCACCGACACAATTTGCATCTCCTATATCCTAAGCACCGATACAATGTGCATATCCTATGTCCCCATAACCGATACAATCTGCACCTACTATATCCTTAGCATCGATACAAATTGCATCTCCTGTTTCCATAGCACCGATACAGTTTGCATCTCCTATATCCTTAGCACCGATACAATTTGCATCTCCTATATCCTTAGCATCGATACAATTTGCATCTACTATATCCTTAGCACCGATACAATGTGCATCTCCTATATCCTTAGCACCGATACAATGTGCATCTCCTATATCCTTAGCACCGATACAATTTGCATCTCCTATATCCTTAGCACCGATACAATTTGCATCTCCTATATCCTTAGCACCGATACAATGTGCATCTCCTATATCCTTAGCACCGATGCATTGTGCATCTCGTATATCCTTAACACCGATACAATCTGCATCTCCTATATCCTTAGCACCGATGCAATCTGCATCTCCTATATCCTTAGCACCGATGCAATCTGCATATCCTATATCCTTAGCACCAATACAATCTGCATATCCTATATCCTTAGCATCAATACAATCTGCATATCCTATATCGATACAATTTCCATCTTCTATATCCATAGCTCCGCTACAATCTGCATATTATCCTATACCGATACAATGTGTATCTCCTAAATCCTAAGCTCCGCTACAATTTGCTTCTCCTGTATCCTTAGCACCAATAAAATCTGCATATCCTATATCATTAGCACCAATACAATCTTCATCTCCTATATCTTAGCACCAAAACAATCTGCATCTGCTATAACCTTAGCACCAATACAATATGCATCGTGTTCTTTCCTGGCACCAATACAATATGCATCTCCACACATACAATCTTTACATCATTGGCAACGATAAAAGAACCAAAGCAACCTGCACCTTCAAATCTCTGGCATTGGCGTTTTTACAACTCATCTTCTTTAGGATTTGTTTCAAGGGGTCATCAGAACGAATTATATGTCCTCAATTGAAGATGATTTTATAAATCGAATGTTGACCATGAAGTGAGATTATTGAGCAACTTAGTTGTCTCATTACATTGGCTGACGTTAAAGATACATGGTTTGATTAATGTGTCGACAAAGATTTTTTGATTCTAGTGATCTTGAAAGATTTGTTATTCACTCCAATAGATGACAAATAGTGATTTCTTACTATTGACGATTTTATTTTATTTTGAAAGACTCCATGATACGAATGCGCGCAACTGGTTTGGCTTGAAGGGCAGGTATTTTGTATGACGATGTTGCAAGCCATTTTGGCCTGCAACAGGGCTGCTTAGAATTAAGAAAACATCTCCCATGGCTCGTTAGTCGACAATCTAGATGTGCCTGGCAATGCCGCCTCTCGTGGTTGGGGATATATTGGGGGTTTGCCTCGGATTTTTTATAGTTCAATATTATTTAGACATAAATATAAATAAGTAATGAAAGGAATGGTGTTATTCAGATCGACTTCATCCAAGTCAACTGCCCAATCTTTCGCGCTCCCCTTGGAAGCCATTCACGCCCCCTTGGGGTGGGGTTGGGGGTGGGCGTGTGACCCACAGTTTAAGAATCCCTGGTGTAGAGGATACAAAGGAAACGGTTCTTTAATTTTTCTGTGTTTTTATTGTGTCATTTAAGACGTGACCATGTACAAATAACCGATTCAACCCCCCTCCCCTTTTTCCTCTTGAAGCTCGGTGCCGGAACAGATAAACGTATTAAATCACCTCCCATGTGGCCTAATGATGTACGTGTGAGTGATGAACGTAAGGAGAGAGGGGTGGGATGTAAGGGTTAAGCGATGAGTTTATGAGTTATGATAATATGCCAACAGTTGCAGGAAATTTATGAGCTAGGAAAAATAACTAAAACCAACCATGAATAAGACAAAATACTTGATGATGTCTGTATCTATACACCTGAGACTGGGATTAATTTCAGTGATGTATGGATCTGAAAAATTAATAGACTTAGGTGATATTTGCTCTATAAAGTGAATTGAGAATGCACTCATAAATCATTTGAACTGACATATTATTATCATTATAGTTATTGTGAGTTTCCATTTAGGATGTTAACAGTGGTTTTTTCCTTTGTTAATTCTTCCAAATCACATTTCTTCCCTGGCTTTTTCACTTTATTTTTGACTGACATCTCAAGGACAATTTCATTCCCACTCAGTACCCATTATACGAGCAATATGATTGCTTTTAATTTCACCTAGTTAAAATTTTCCGTAAGGCTGATAATGCGAAAGTGTTAAATCCTAAATGATAAACGGGTTATCTAACACCGAAAATGTTAATCGAGATTGCTGTAGTATATTGAAACATTAGAATTATGATTGACTACACTGGGCCAGATTCCCCAAGAATGTTGCCACAAGTCCGTCGGTGAGGTTAAGGGAAAACTCTTATTAAGATCTAACTGTCATGATATCCTGGCCAAGAATTAATCAAGGATGAGAGTTGTCAGCTCCTGGGTGATTAACACGGCTGGGTACAAATGTACTCAGGCAGCCTTCACACGACCTAGAACTGGAAAGAAGACAAAGGTATGTCAATTCATGGCATTCTAGTTTCAGATTAGCTAGAATATGATATAAGTATCAAAACATCAGTGGCCTATTAAGTACAATTGTTTTATTAGCATGGCACCGCAAAGTTAATAGTTATATTAATAAGTAATGACTAAAATACTTAGATAATACAAAATAAAAATGATATATTATTAGACCTATGCTAGTATAAAGGAAAAATGTGTTATCAGCCAATAAAAGCTAATTATAAGATATATTTTCCAATGCATTCAATCAAAAACAAATTTCATCTTCCAAATACAAAAAAGTAAAACATTATATTTTTCACTCTCAGAGGAAAGCAATGGGAGAAGGAAAGGGTAAGGAGAAACGAAACTAATCATTCTTAGCTTAGAGGCAACATCGGTTTCATGGTGTGGAACAAAGCTTACCCATTTTGTTAACGTTCTTGTGTGAGCCATGCTTTGTAGCATTCCACGTGAGCTATTGATCACAACAATTGCCTAGGCAATTTATCAACTTTAAAAGTAAAGCACGGAAAGTGCTATTGTATCAGTATTTATTGGTCTCTCACACTGATGTCAAATCAACTGCAAATATTGTCCTTTCCCTATATGAATTTTACCCTGACTATTGGTTACGCTTTTAGTTCGGGTGAGGGGAAAGAGAGGGCTGGGATCCTCTTTTATAGATTTACTGTCAAAAAGAGGCAATAGTTAAATAAAGCGAGATGATGATTGTTGGTGTCATTAAACCATCCGACCCATTTGTTACCTTTCATAGGACGTAGCCATAGTGAGAATGAATGGTCCAGAAAATGAACATCTATTTATAGCTGACAACTCAATCCATATTTGTATACATGACTTTCCATCATAACAATTCATGATATAATTACTTATTATGTCAAGTTCACTAAGCGTCATTGTTTACCAAAGATAATTTGATATATGAATTAACTTAATAAAACGCAGAGAAGCTACATCTTCTTCAAATAAATTGACAAAACATTAAAAACAAAAGGAGGACGTGTACAGTTTATATAATATTAGCAGGCCTGCTGGACGAGTTTCAGTCATGGCTTGAATTGCTGTCCGGGACATTTCAAACCTAAACAACACCCCCCACCACCCCACCACCCTTTCAAAATGGCAGTCAAAAATAGAAAATCTAAAGAGATCGGACAACGCCTCTCTAAACTTCCGCTCCAAACAGCGGGGAACCAGGATAGTTTGTACGAAAAGTTAGATACTGGCCACCTCTTCAACATACTACAAATAGATACTTCAAGAATACAAAACCAAATCTTAGAGTTAAATAGACTTCTGCAATAAAAATAAAAATGAATACATGTGGCACTTCTATAAGAGACCCTGCTGCCCAACAGAGATATTGCTTTTCCAGGCTACACATTATACAAATGTAGATGCAAGGCCCTGTAGGAGAACGGCCACCCTGATTAGAAATGACCTAACTGCAGAGGATGAAAGTCTTGAAACAGCAATAAAACCGACATACAAACAATGTAAGTCTACTACAACAATAACAAATATACTATCTATAACGTCTACTGCCCACCCAGGACAACCATTCATATCCCAATTGAAGAGACAAACCTGAAGAAAACCATAATTGCAGGAGATTTCAATAACCATTCACCAACATGAGTCTATACAGATAGAGATGCAAGTGGATAAGCTGTAGAAGACCTCATTAACTCCACCAATCGTATTCTCCAACAGAATGAAAATTCGACACCCACATTGCTCCAGAGAGCCAGTGGAAATAAATACAGGCCTGATCTAACACTCATCTCAGCCGATATTGCAGAAGCTAGCTGCAGCAAATTTTGCAGAATGTAAGGAGTGACCACCTATAATGATTACATCTATCGCTCAAAAGAGTTACACAAAAAATATAATGCCAAGGTTAACTAGGTGGAACTACAAAAAAGCAAATTGGCCAGAATTTAACAAAATGGTTGATGAATTATTACCATTAGCACATAGTGGGACCATTAAAGAAAGCTACCACAAAATATATACAATCCTACTAACAGCCGCCACAAAATCCATTCCAAAACAAAGACGGAGGAAATATGAATCCTTCTGGACACCATACCTTCAAGCAAAAGTAAAAGAGAGGCAGCGAGCCAGAAAACGTGCCGAAAAATATCCTACCCCTGAAAATAGAACTGAATAACAGGCTCACAGCATATGTAAAATTGGAGACCAAGAGAGCAAAAATGGGATAATGGCAACAGACATGTACAGAAATTGACCTGGCCCAATATGGTCATAAAGCGTTGAAACTCTTACACGATTTAGAAGGGAAAACAAAGAAGAAAAAATATACTATAGGGAAAACAGAAATAATACAAATCAACTCTGACGAAATGAAAGCATCCATGCTAAACAAACGCTTTGCATATGTAACTAAGAAGCAGAGAAGGAAGAGGCAAGATAATAGTCTGCTAAAAGTCTTGAAAAGGAAAGAGCAAAGATACCGAAAAAGATTTCACAATGGGTGAGCATGAGATGGTCATAAATGAATTAAAATTCAGGAAAGCCTCTGGCCCTGATAAGATCACCAACGAGGCGATTAAACATCTTAACTGTAGAGGAAGAGAGGAACTCCTCTCCTTCATAAATAGAACATGGAGTGTATTTGCCAAATATGTGGAGATCACCAACCCTAACACCCATTCTAAAACCAGGGAAGAAAGAAAGCGACCCATCCAGCTATAGACCCATATCACTCACTTCAAATGTTGGGAAACTAGCAGAGAGAACGCTAAATGCACGTTTATATTGGTGGCTTGAACACACCAACTCCATTAATGTCAACCAAGCTGGATTCCGCAAAAATATGAGAATTGAAGACCAATTATTTCGCTTCGTGCTACAAACACTCGATGCATGCCATAAATATGGACCTGCTGCTGCAGTATTTATAGACGTAAAACAAGTATATGACAGAGTCTGGAGGAAGAGACATTATTAAAAATGCAAAACTTAGGCATAGAAGGGAAATGATATAAAAGAATTAAAAACTTTCTCAGTAATAGGACAATCCAAACCAAAATTAACAACTCTGTATCAAGAAAGAGAACACTTGAAGAGGGATTGACCCAGGGATCAGTGCTTTATTGTACACTCTTCCTAATGTTTATCAATGAGCTCCCAGTGACGTAAAGTCCAGAAAGCACTCTTTGCTGACGACATTACCATCTGGACAACAAGTGAGCGAGAGAGCAAGCTTAGGAACAAACTAAACTTTGCACTGCAAACTATAGCACCCTTTTACAAATTCTGGAATGGAAATAAACAAAGCAAAAACAGTATACAGCATATTTACATCTAACAACAAATTTGCAAAATGGAACTTCACCTGAAGATTGATGGAACATATTTATTTAAGGAGAAAAATCCAAAATACGTAGGATTCACACTTGACCAACAAATGAACTTCAAAAGCCATATCGATAATATTGCCAAAAAAGCCAACAAAAGATTCAACCTAATGAAAAGGTTGGCAAGCATTACATGGGGGCACCGATAAGAACACGTTAAGGAACATACATTGGCTACGTACGATCAGCCATGGAATATGCTAATTCTTTACAAATCATTGCATCTGAGAGCACGAAGACAAGAATTGATAAAATACAAAATAACGCTTTAAGATTCATTTGTGGTGGTCTCCACAGCTTCAAAACAGCAGCATGCAAAATTGATGCAAATATGGAACCATTGAGGATAAGGAGAGAGAAAGCAGTGCTGGAAACAGTAGAACGCTACAAAAGAATGGAAGACAGACATCTCTACTCCACCATCATGAGATCATCAACAGGAAGGCTAACCTTCCAACAAACACACAGCCTTCTACTATAACAAATACCATCTCACCCTATAAAGATATTGCCAAGCCCATCATTAAGATCCATCTCACAGATAGGGCAGTTAACAAAAAAGCAACCCAAATATTCTCAGGAGCATAGCTGTAGAAACCATAGATTCCTATCCATCATCATGGATCCATGCCTACACCGACGGATGAGCCATGGATGCAATCACACATGCTGGTTTTGGAGCCTTCATAAAAATGCCACATAAGCATATAAAGCTTTCCTCTCCCTGTGGTCACTACTGTTCTAACTATGATGCAGAGGTGAAAGCAATCAGCCAGACGGTAAAAGCCATCAAATGTGAAATGGAAGAATACAACATCCATGAACCCAACATCGTCATATTTACGGACTCCCTTTCAGCCTTACGGGCAATAGTGAAATGATGTGCCCAAAGTACAGATATAATTGAGACCATAAATGAACTAAAACACAAGTTCAATGCAAATGTTACCCTGCAATGGATTCCTGGGAATACCAATATACAAGGAAATGAAGAAGCTAATACCTTGGCAAAAGCTGGAAGTGTCCAACGACAAGAAGACTCACCATGAGTCTATCTAAATCTAGATCTGCTAGATTTAGGGGAGATTTCAAAGTTTTGATTCTACATAATGTGCCCATCATGTAATGCCATCTTACATAATGTAAAAGTATTTGTAATAGTAGCCAAAGTTGAAAAATATTCAATCAATAGTTAAACACGGTGATTGTTTTTCGAAAGCGTAAGAAAGAATAGGGAATTCTCGATAGGATATGTTTGAGAATGGAATCCTTTGAGAATAGAGTGGTCAATGGAGCTATAAATAGGATCTATGTTCTCTAGGAGTTGTAATTGTACGATTGCAAATTGTTAAAAAGCTTGTCTAAATTAATTAATTGGAAAAACATCTTGCTTTTGGTAAATAACACTAATTTACGCATTTACCAATCCACCAAGTACAGTTCCATATTTTTTAGATCTGCGAGTCAATCTCTGCGCTTTGGTAAACATTGAATTGAGATAAAGAAGCACACTATCTGCTTTTCGCTAAAAAAAATATATATATATATAACACTAATTTACGCATATACCAATCCATCAAGTACAGTTCCATATTTTTAGATCTGCTAGTTAATCTCTGCGCTTTGGTAAAAATTTAAATTGAGAAAATGAAGCACAATGATCTCCCTTTCGCTAATTGTTTTTTAAAGAGAGATGATGGTCCAATATGTGACTGTTATGAAATATCATAATACCTCTTAGCGTACTGGAAAAGAAATTTTAATGCGCCATATAGCAAATCGCTTTTAGAGATCATAATCAAGAACTACTTCCGCCAATAATGTCACAACAACAACAATAACAACAACAACACCAACAACAACAAAAAAACATCAAAAGAACAAAAAGAAACGGAAACAAGGTTTGCTAATTTCATTATTGCTACCAAACATAAAGCAAAGCAAAATACTTGAACGGCGATGAGTGAGGTATGACATTATGATGAAAGGTATTCCTTCTTCATGGCACGTGTCATCGGAGAAGTAAGCATTATTTATTAAAGTAAGGTACCATTCTCCATGGCGTGTAATCAATGGCTCTCTAGTGGGTGGTTGTAAGGTCATGATGATAATTATCTTTCATTCAATTATCAAAGGGTTTGGCGTGAGGACGGGACTATGATACCAACGTTGTTTCTAAGGTGTTTGCATGCCAATTACTCTTCTGTATAACATCGTCCATGATCTATCATCGCAATGGTTGACTTCCTCTGACATTTATATTGTTGTTTCCAAAAGATATAATGAATGTTCCAACTGTGGTCATAAAATTCTAGTTTATTATGATTTGAAATCTTTGCGCGTAAGAATGCGTCTTGTCGTGAAGTGCCTCGATTTGTATTAATATGCCCCCTAGTGTGGCCAGCATGACATTGTCGTTTTAGTTATAATGGGTCCGCTCATATAAAACTGAATCCCCATGATTGTTTTTCTTCATAATGCATGCTAAATGAGAGAAACTTGGAGGGGGAAAATTGGGGCAAGTAGCGTTGGCCCACAGATATTTTCCTGCTAAACAAAACAATAAATTAATTACTTTGGAGTTTTTTCTCCATCAACATCTCTCTCTCTCTCTTTCTCTCTCTCTCTCTCTCTCTCTCTCTCTCTCTCTCTCTCTCTCTCTCTCTCACTCTATCTCTCTCTCTCTCTCTCT
>JASKDV010170663.1:0-13516 GCA_032466395.1 Aegires albopunctatus | reverse complement strand
CTCTCTCTCTCTCTCTCTCTCTCTCTCTCTCTCTCTCTCTCTCTCTCTCTCTCCAGGGTGCGTCCAATATTCATGGTCGGGTTTTTTTTTCCAACCATCACCATGATTGAAAGTAAATTACACGTGTATGTGCTACATATGTGTGTTCTCCGGGAGGAAAGAGCAGACTGGTCGTAATCGGGGCATTTTTGAGTCCGATGGACACAATTCACGGAAGCGTCCCGACCTAAACTTAACAAATCAGGGCGTTTTTGTATCAGTTCTGTCTTGGTGGACACATAGGCTTAGACTGGGACAGAATCATCGGACTCAACCTTCGCCATTCAATCAAACCAGTCTGCCAGGGGTGGGAGTGTGGGGGAGGAGCTAATGGGATGACCACTGCTCATCGACAAGCCATTTGCGGTCATGAGGATGAGTGGAGGATTAATTTACGCTTCGTAACAATAGGAAGTGGGAGGAGGCAGGGTGAACACTGCTTATCAACGAGCTAGATGCAGTCATGAAGTGGATTGATGAACGCTAAGTAGCAAAAGAAAGAGAGAGGAGTCAATGGGGTGACTACTACTTTTTGTCAATTTAGATGCGGCCATAAGATTTTAAGTGGAGGATTGATCAACGCTACGTAACAAAAGGAGGGTAGATAGGAGTATATTATTGGTTAGGAACATAGAGAGGAAAAAATCTGCTCAACCTCTCTCCATAACGGCTACCTGTCTAAAATAGTGACTTTTCTCTGTGATCTTAAATGACCGTTATGGACAGGTTTGATTGTAGTTGTCTAAATTGATTTTTTCTTCTTTTATTTGCTAAAAAACGGTTTCAAATAAGCCTGTGATATTTGATTTTCTTTAAAAGCAATGATTATGTCAGATTTCATTATGTTTGTTTGTTTATTATTTGTGTATTAATTTTTATTTTTGTGTGCAAACATTCAATAATTCACTCTCTTTTGTTTTTGTTGATTTCAGAAAGAAACAGCAAACATATCTGGATTTGATTATATCATCTGAAAAGAAGAAAAAAACGTGAAATGGCAGCAGGACATCTCACCAATTTGCATTTCATCCAAAGGCTTGTATATCAATCAACTCCAAAATGCTTTTTCAGGCAAGCATTCCACTCTCATCTGAAGTACACCAATGCATTTATTCTCAGGCCTACAAAATCTGTACTGATGGCCCATGTTCGACCTTTTCGCCTTTCTAGGCATTCAAAGGAGGTTGAAAAAATTCATCAAAAAGCACAAGCTGATACCTCCAAGTTTTCTGGAACCCAGTCCAAATCTTCTGTCTCTCACAGTGCATCAACATCTTTACTTAACTCTTTAAAAAACAAATCTAGGACCTTATCAGGAGCGCTTGATGTTCCAATTGTTAGTTTTTCAACTGGCAGAGTGAAAGTGAAAGAGCTGAGGGAAAATTTAGGTAACTCATCAAGTTTCAGTTCAAATCGACGTTTATTTGAATTCTTTAGTTTACGAGAGTTTGTTTCAACCCCTTCTTCATTCATGTTATATGGTTTGAGTGGTCTCATTCCTTTTTCATCAGTCCCTGTTTACATGTATATGACTTCTACTTACAATCCAGGCCTTGCTTATACTCAACTGGTTTATGGAGCCTGTATTTTATCCTTTTTAGGTGGAGTGTCATGGGGTAATGAACTGTATAAACCAAGAAATGCCACATTAAAGTCTCTTGGTTACAGTATTTTTCTTCCTCTGTTATCATGGACAGGAGTGTTGATTTATCCTAATGTAATAGCATTTCCAATAATGATCAGTGGAGTTGCATTCGCTGGATATGTGGACACTCACTTGCAACCATACCCATATTGGTTCAAGAATTTACGGTTTTTATTATCTCTTTTGGTTGTGCTTAGTTTGTCTGGTACCTTTATTTTCAGTTTCACACTAGCAGACACTGAAACTGAAAAGGAATGATACAATTCTCTTGGAGTTGATTTATTGTTTATATGACTTGTTGTATGAAGTTTGATTTTTAGTTAATGTGTTAGAGAAATTATAAGACACTTGTATTATTATTATATTTATGCAATTTGCAAAGTTTTGAAATTTTGTGTTTTGTTTGTATTTCCATTTCAAACCTCATTATATTACCGTGATATAGCAAAATCAAAAGTTACAAGAACATTTCTAAACAAATTTCACTCTTATTGTTACTTAATTGAGGATGTAGAATGCTGATTAGTTAGGATTTTAACTCTAACTTTGATAGATTGATTCTGCATAGAAAATGAAATACAATAGAAACTGGCTAAACCAAAAAGAAATTGAAAGTCTTTCATTTTTCTCTATATATTTTTGTGTGTTATCAAGCTTGTGAAAAACTGAAAGCCTCAGGGAACCTAATATCAGAGATGCCATTTTGCTGGAAATTGAAAATGTCAGCAGTTTTCGTCGGAAATTCCCGGCAGTTTAAAAAAAAAAAGACATTATACACAATTGCATGTATATGTATGTTATGTGAAATAGAATTACATGTACCTGTAATTACTGGTTGACAGTTGTATATGTTATGTATATGTACTTGACTTTTATGTGCATTTAATGCGCTTGTATTGTTGTGCTTTGATGTTTGCCGTAAAAAGTTCAGGAAATTTTGTCAGGGCAAAATATGGCTAAACCGAAATGTGTCGGAAACATGGCATCTCTTACTCAATGTTGTCTACAAGTAGATCCATAACAATGCAATGCTTGCTTAGTAGCAGAGAGAAGATTTGAACAAAACAATGAAGAAAATTCCCAAACAGAAAAAAAAAAAAAGCCAAGTTTAAGTTGTATTTGTATCATTTATCCAGCTGGCAACATTGTTTAAACCAAAATGCGGTTATGGCAAAATTAAAGCTTTGGTCCCACGCATTTTGGTTAAACCAGGTTCTACTGTAAATATAAATCGAGCATATATGGAGTTCATAAGATGGGAATTTCATTATGATAATAATAAAGAAGAAACAAGGTCACATCCTTTTGGAAATGAGATCCCATGAAGGCATCTTTTAATGTGTATGAGTATGAGTGAAAAAAGAAAGCTGCAAATAAATATTTCTAAAATATTTAACAAATATTTGTAGCTTTGTAAATCAAAATCGCAGTATAGCTGTGTATAAAATGCAACTTTGGTCATGCACATTTTGACTTTCTTATTTTATATAAGGTGGTATTATAATGAGGTCGAGGTATGTGCACTTTGTGTTCAGTCTTTCTTTAGTGTTAAGGACATACATGTATTATATAAATTTGATGTGGTGACCAAAATTCATTATGAACTGAACAATGCTATCATTTTATTTAATTTTTATAGTTTTTAGCAAAATATAAAATGATTCCGTCTAATTATATATTATAGATCATTTAACTAATTAGTAATTGTAATGTGAGAGTGAAAGCTTCACATTTTTAAGGGTCGATGATTCTATCGTGGGCCGTTAACACCAGTAATTTTATCTGACCTCCAGTCATGGGTAGTACATATTGCATGAGTAAATGTTATTATAGAAATGTACATACCCGTACATCACAATCTGTATTTCATATTTTCTTTATTTTAGAAAATCACTCTTAATAATGACTTAAATTAGCTTATTGTAATGAATCTTTTTTATCAGCCTTTAGCATCACAGCCATATTTCAGATCACAACATTTTGAATGTTGCCATGGATTTAGATTCACATTATGAATTAGGTGAAGGTTCTCTTACAGAGCAGAAAGTGAAAAATATCTGGAGCGAGAGAAATTGTGGAAAATTGGCGCATTAAAAATATGTTGAATGCTATGTATGTTACAATCATTATGAGTCTAAATAATATTAATGGAACTAAATGATTCTGATGCCAAGCCCCCTGTATATCACCAATTATGAAATGCAGCAATTCCAAGTACATCTGTCTGGGTTTTCAACCACAAATATGTGGGAGTTGTAATTTGAACTCAAAGCAATCATGTTGTAGGGCCTTTGTTGCTTGCAACATCTTCAAACCCCCTAAGACAAACCAGTGGCATGATTTCAAATCAAGAAATCTTTCAAATAAATTTTTCATGATCACTATTCATCATCCATTGGAATAGGTGCAAAATCTTTCTAAAGCACTCATGTGAAATTTACGAAAGCATTGATAACATATTTATCTAGCCTTTATCTTTTCTCCAGCAAATGGTGATGAGACATCTATCATATGTTGCTCAATAATTGTCTCAGTTATGGGGTTGTCTTCAATTCAATAGGAGAGGTCTTGTTCTAATGACCCTTTGAAACAAATTCTAAAGAAGATTGTTTGTAACTGTTGACTTGTATGTTGATTGCAATGCTCTTTAATGTAAGAATCTTGTCAAGATTTGCATTATATTGCCAATTTTACTATTAAAAATCTAGGAATTTATTCAGAATAAATAAAGTGTGGCTAAAACATTGTCAGAGCTCACTGAGAATCTCTTTCTTCTGCTGTAAATGACAAGCCTTAGCATATAATCATATAGTCATATTAATGGTCATCTGTACTATGAAGCAAATGCCAGTGCTAGCTTGTCTGTCCTTATTTTGGGCAAGGATTTCACTTGCAAGATGCTGTTTCAGAGGGCTGAGGGTTGTTGAGAAGATTATAAAAACTCATATTTACCAGATGATGGGGGTGTGAAACAAAATACTCATTCATAGCTTATTATGGACAACAAGATCCCCTGCTTTCATTCACAATGCATGGTTTCAACTGATATGTTTGCTTGTGCAGTTTGAAAGTCATGCATGAGAATAGGGATGGTCTCAATCAGCTTTTGCTGTCCAAAAAAAGAAAGGAATCTTATACATCACCTCAACGCAAATTGTATATTGTTAAATCTTCGCTAAATTCTGATGGAAAACGCAAACTATTTTCAAAAGAAATAATAGATTTATCTACAGGGTGAGTTGATCAGGTAGGCCAAGGCCTGTTTGTTTTTATTACCTACTATATTGTGTATTTTAAATAAATAATTTCTAAGCAAGATCGATCTTTCATTTTTATAGTTCGACCAGATTTTCAACATCATTTATCGTAATGATTTTTTGAACAAAGTTTTCAATATCATGCTAAGTGTTAATATACACTGTATTTCCATTGCACGAATGAAATTTTATTTTCATAGTCTCAAATCAGAGCCAAGCCATCAATAAGGCATAAAATGAGTCTTAAAAATTATAAAGAAAAATGTTGTCATGGAAATAAGTACATACATATACATAATATAGGCCTACTCACTACATGATGTACTTGTATTTAAATGATCAAAGCTGCTGTCCCAGTCCCAGCATTGGTAGTGTAGTCATCAAGAAGGTATTACAAAAATGCAACCAAATTTCAACCTTTCTGTCAATGTACAGAAGAAACCTGTTAAACCAAATGTAACTAAATCAAAAATAAATTAAGTTTTTCATTTTTCTCACTATATGTATATTAATGTTATCAAACTTGCGATAAACTGAAAGTGAAAGCGTCGGGGACCTAGTTTGGCTAAACTGAAAATATTTTAATTTGACTGGTCCTCCACGGCCTACCAAAAACTGAAGATTTATGATGCTTTTGGTCTTGATCAATAGTCTAGATCTACTTCTGGTATATTGTTGGTCAGTTTTACAAATATTATTTTAGGGCCCAGTGCCTAGGCATAGAGCACCCAGTTCATTCTTCTATTTGTGTTTCGCACCACATAGACACATGTTGCATAACCTACTCCCTGGATTCTAAAATATGTTCTCGAAAGGATTGAAGAAGAAAAAAATGAGGAAGACCAAAATCTGTCGGATACATGGCACCTCTATCTCACTGTTGTCAACAAATAGATCCACAATAATGATAAATAGAAGAGGGAACATTTTGAGATAACAATTAAGAAAATTCACCCCAAAAAATGAATCTATCAAGCAAAGTTTGAGATATATCCTTCATTAAGCTGGCATCTTGGTTTATTTATACCAAAATATGCTTAAACTAAACAAAATAAAAGCACCGGTCCTGCTTCTATTGTATAACTTCTTTGCTTCCTGTATAACTTTTAAAAGAAGTGTTGATATCACTTACTGATTTTTGTATAGCAAATATAAATTATCGTGATTTAGCTGATCAAAAGATTCATAATGTAAATCAAAATCCATGGCAACATGAAAAAAATGTCTCTGTGAACTAAATATGTTATGCTGATACCGGCCAATATGTATGATCATTAATTATGGTATGAACTATATCGATAGCTCGCTGATCAAAACTCTAATGTAGCCATTTTCCCGATCTGCTGATCAAACCTCTGAAAATTATTTCAAAGCCTTGCGCATCACCTGGCCAATTGCAAAACGGTGGATCAAGCTTCTTATCTGGGACCAGAGGCTTGAACGGTCAATATTATTTAACCCATATTGCTGTGGCAATTGGTGATACACAAGTCTCTGAAGTCATGTTCAGAGGTTTGAACAGCAGATCAGGAAAATGGCTTCATTAGAGTTTTGATCAGCGGGCCATCAATATATTGCACGTTAGTTAAATATGGGCTGTCAACATATTGTGAAATTAATCGAAAGATTGTTTGATTCAAAATTTCCTTCTCCTAGAAAGGTAATCCAATTGGGTTTGGTGGCCAGTCATGGCACGATCTGAGTTATAGAAATACACTTTATTATACTTTTAGGGATCTTGATGCATAGCTGCCAACCAGTAAGATAAAATCATATTAAGTATGATTTGACCAATCCAAAAAACACGATTAAGAATCTTCTTAATTGCATCTTCGGTGAAGAAATTCCACTTCAATCACTTCTTCTCCATTAACAATGCTTGAAACAATAATGATGAAGATAAGGCAACTTCAATATTACCATTGCTGATGTTTCTATTTATTGCTACAAGTTTGTTTTTTTCTTCTTAGGGAAAAAAGTATGTATTATCGTACAACTGCAGAGAAAGTACGATTTGGGTTTCTGAATAGTTGGCAGCTATGTAATGATGAAGAAGAAGTTTAATGTTGTAATGATTGATCAATTGAGACAATTTGTTGAATGCCATTAACAGCTGCCTGTCACTGTATTTTCCATTGAAAATGTTTGTCAATTTATTCTTGCATCTATTTTATGTGTTTTCTTTTACTTTCTTTTGATGTTTTAGGTATCGCATTCTCTGGATTAAAACAAGATATTAAAAATAAGTCATCGACAATTGCATTCCTCTTTGTTGGACCATTCATATTTTTAGCAACAGCCACATTTTTTATAATTTATTTCTTTCAAACAAAGCCTGCAGTTGCTACTTGTGAATTGAAGAATGAAACTAAATAATCCAGAATTTGTCAGCGCTTATGAAAAAAAATAATGATTAATTTTACCTTCCCTCAAGTTTATTTTTTGTCACTCAAGGGGTTCACCAAATAAAATATGTTTGCAGATATTTAAGTATTCTCTGTCTTCTTATTAAGAGTTTGGATTAATGTTTCTCTCATTCAATTTAAGATTTGGACTTAATTATACATTTTCTTTTAAAACTGTTAGGATTTTGAGAGATTTTGTTTATTTCCAGTTGGATAGAATTTGTATTGTATTTTTGGGTTTTTTATCTGCGATACCTAAAACTTTGTTTAATGTTGATTTCATAGTTGTTGGTTTTTTGTTTTGTTTTGTTTTTTATTTAACAAAATTTGTTTTTTATTTATCGTTCATTATCGTATTGTTTGATTGCATAAAATTGCATTAATGAATTTGTTATCAATTTTACATTTTATCTGTGTGATAAGCACATGCAATTTCTCATCATTAAAGGTTTACATCTTTAAAAAAAGATGCCTTTATTAATTTACTTTTAAATTACTATATTACTTTTCATACAAATACATATGTGTACATATACTACCATTGGTTCTACAATTGTATGGAAATCTATTTTACTAGCTGATCCCGTTGCAGTGTTGCTTGCAATAGTTAAACAACACAATGGTAGAAAATTAAAAGGGTTCAATACAGACACTGATGAAATGCTTAAAGTGCCATTCTAGTCAAAAGTGATATCAAGTTCGTCTGGAGACAGCTATGAGTAGTAACTTTCGTAACAAAAAAATCCTCTGTGAACCTAAAAGAGGAGATAATTGTAGTGAATGACTAAGGCCTCTCAATCTCAAGTTTGGTTTAAAATTAAAATTTCCCCATTCTCATTATTGAGTGTAGAGTAAATCGTAAGTAGAGTCCTTAGCCTTAACTTTTCGAGGCATACAGATTTGTGTGGTAGCTTTGCCATATTGCTTATCACGCCGACTTTTCTTTCGTTGGGTCTAAATAGCTACCCATTTACTGCTAAGTGAAATAGATCTAGATCTCGCTAAAGTATCCCCATTATATTTTTCTCTACTCTTAGTCTAGATCTAATTTCTAGTCTAGATCCAACAGCTGAAGGCTCAGGTTCAATCCTTTTTGATCGATACTGATGATAAGGGTAAAAAATTATGAACATGAAATTTGTTTCAATGTATTGTTTTGTTTCTATTTGAGTAAATTCCTCTTTGTTTCAATGTATTGGAAAAAAATCAATAAAAAAATTATTTGCAACTTTTTGGGCTTGAAAATGTAAATTTCCAAAGCGTACTTTACTTCTAGATCTAGACTTTGTAACTGAATTTTTGGCGAAAAAATGATGAATAAAGGGATTTTTGCTTGCAAAAGTGACACCTGTAGCAGTCTCTACTCAAATATTATAATTTTTCAATCAATGGGAACTTTCTTAAATGTACTTTACTGATCACTAACTTCTTGACGTTGTCCTTTTTCGGTAGCCAATACCAGGTTGTTATATTTTGCTGTGTTTTTTAGTTGTGGCGAACAGTAAAGGCTATTGTAATTGTAGATGCTGGATTTGATGGTAGCAGTTGTCTTTATTCTATGAGGTGGGAGCATTCAAATAGATAATTGTGTATTGTGTCTTCTATTCTTTTGCAGAGTCTGCATAATGGTTGGTGTTCCTGTTGAATGTGGCTTAAGTGCTTGTTGGGTTTGCAGCAGACAGTGTGGAATTGAAATACTGAGCTTTGCTCTTGTCTGTTAATGCAGTTTTCTTTTGAAGGATGTACTAGTTTCACTCTCTGGTTGAGAAGATTGTAATATTCTTCCAGTATTGCCTAGTGCCCACTCATTTAGCTTTTTGTTTTCGAAAGCTTCTGATTAGTGTCCTACACTTTGTAAGCTTACAGATGTTTCTTATTGTGATTGGACTCTTCAGCTTTTGCTAAGTGCTTCTTCATTTCTTTGGATATCTGTGTGGCCAGGAGCCCATTTCAAGGTGACACATGCATTGATTTTATTCTTTAACTCATTTGTTATCTTGATTATCTCTGTTACAGTGACTGTGCTTGAGGAATTCCATTTTTTGTTGCTTCGAATGCTGATATTGAGTCAAGAGAATATTACAACTTTGTAATCTTGGATATTGTTCCACTCCATTTCTGTCTTTGACTGACAGCTTTAACCTCTGTGTCATAGTTGGAACACCATTGACCACAGGGAGAAGAAATTTCGATTTGTTTATATGTGACATTTTTATCCAGCATTGTGGTTGCAGCAGTGGACAATCCATCAGTTTTGGATTGAAGCCATGTTGTTAAGTACATACATGTGTTTAATTTTTCTATGACTGTGCTCCTAACTGCAAAGTCTCATCTGTGATTAGAGTTTTGATGATAGGCTTGGTAAAGTAAAGGGTTGGATACGATTTATGATAGTAGAAGTAGAAGACTATTTGCTATCAGAACATGTATATATTTGGTGTCAAATTTCTTTTGTGAATCTATCAATAAATGTGTTGTTCATGTTGAATAGCATTTATTATTTGTACTTTTACCTTTAATTATTTATAAAGTGGGGCCAAGGGACATGGTTTGAAGTCAAAACACTGTTTGCATCTTTCACTTTCACTAAAAGTATATTCATCATAGTTATTTTACCTATTATACGTACACATTTGTTATTGTTTGCTTCATCACACACACACATAGACACACACAGAGTAACATATAAATAAATGTATAATCTATATCTTTCTATATTTCAGCTACATTTTAATAATTAAATTTAAAAGCATTTTTATGTTATCCTCCTAAGGATTTTATGCACAACAAGGGCATAGTGGTGCTAAAGTTGAATTGCTGACTATAAATACCAAAGAGATTTTTGGCTGGCTATTGGTTATCGGCTCCCTTTTTTATCTTCAATATGGCCGGAATAAAGCAGACAGAAATTTGTTAATGGCTCTTGAGGCACATGAAGCAGAGTTTAGAGCTCAAAAAGCATTCAATCTTGTGGGACCAATGATGGATTATGTTTCACAAACTCAAGAAAAGGAAAACTGTGAAGGACTTGTCTCAACAATAGCTGATATTGATTTGCCTAAGACTACAGTGCATGCTCATACCGAAAATGAACCACCAGCTGTTCCAGCCAATGTTACAAGTGAAATAGTGAAATGTAACGGTAACACTGTTACAGTTGATGTCATGACCCTTGAGGGGCTCACTGAAATATCTGGTGAAGGAGGAAATCTTCAAGAGACAATAATTGCCAAAGATAAATCATGTGATATAGAGCATAATGAGCTGGCTGCAACAGTTGATGTCAGTACCCTTGAGGGGTTCACTGAAATATCTGGTGAAGGAGAAAAGCTTCAAGAGACAATAATTGCCAAAGATGAACCATTTGATATAGAGCATAATGAGCTGGCTGAAGAGAGCAAAACGATAAATGGAAGGAAGAAACGATCAAGGACTCCATTTTTGATTGACAAACTAAAGATCTCAAAGTTGAATTTAAATGAATATTGATAAATCCAATCAAATTGCATCACAGTTGGATAAGAAGGTCTACTTATCACTGACTTGGGTCTACTTATCACTGACGTTTTTTCTTCTTTTTAAAGCCTCTTTTTGCTATAAAAAATGCCTTTACATCAGTGATTGAATTTCTAAGATACAATTTTCTAAAAATAATATTTTGAACTCTGAAACTCCATTGTGGATTCTGAGGGAAAGTAACAATAGGCCTGGCCTACAAGTAACAATAGGCCTATATAAGTAATAATGATATGTACAATGTATTATAAATTACTATATTAACATCAAGAAATATATAACCACATCCTGACTAGCATGTGATTAGGTCATGTCTTTTGTTTCTTTTTTAGATACGTTATGAATATGATGAGGTAAGAGTCTTATGAATTGTATAGTATTATGTTATCACAAGAAAAATGTAGAAGAAGAGAACCCTACACAACTGATAAGAATTGTATTTCCTGAGAACATTATTATTTCATTGGCATGAGGTCCACTGTAAATAATTTAACAACATAGATGGAAATCATGTTGTCTTATTAGAAATTATTATCTTTTATTGGGTTGTGTCATATGCATCCATGTTATCTTAATAATAATTTGCTTGTGTGTATATAATAATACATTAATATGTTTTGATGACAATTTAATAACTTATTTTTAATAAAGCAAGTGATAACCTTTATTTTCATTGTGCATTAACTTATTATTTTCTATGCTTTTTGTATAATGTAAAGTTTATCCATAAATGTATTTTGTGCTGATTTATTTCATGTTTTGATTTTAATTATGATGTTTTAATTCAAATTGTTAATGTGATCTTTATTTTAACAACTGCTCGCATTAGATGAGTTTATAGTCTGTATATCTTCATCAAGTGCAAACTCGTATTCTATACACCCTTCTTTCCACTGTCAATGGCAAGATCTTTAGGGGTTAGGCCTACTCTCTTTTAGAAATTTTTTAAATTAATCCTTCATTACAATGAGGAAAGAATAGTGATGATAGCACATATGTGGACATAATTTCAACTCAATTTGTTTGCTTGAGGCTCAATAGGCGATGTTAAGTTAAACACCCAACCACCCCCGCTCCCTCCTTGGTGTGCCGAGGGTGAGGTGAGACAGGGTCAATGGGCTCCCAAAGCCTGGGGTCACTAAGAATTGACACCTAAAATTATTATTGTTCTTTTCTGCTCTTTTCTTGTTTTTGAACTGCATTCTTATTTATTTAGTCTATGGACCACAATGAATCCCCCTTTTCTCACCCTTGTTCACTTGGGGGTGTTGAGCATTTGACTTGATGTCTATGGATGAAGTCGACTTTCCATTCCATCATTCCAATATTATTTATTTTTATTCATGCCTAAATATAATTTAACTATACAAATCCGATGCTTACCCCCAGTTTCCCATTGGAAGCAATTCCAGGCACATCTATGTTGTCGACTAAAGAACGGAGAAGTGAGAGCTGTATTTTTAATTCCAAGTAGCCGTATTGTAGGGCAGAATCGCTTGCACCATCTTCATGCAAAATACCCCTGCCCTTCATAAGACTATCAATGGCACAATATCGTATCAAGGAGTCTTTCATTTTTCAAAATAGAATTTTAAAAGTCGTCAATGGTAAGAATTCACTATTTTTCATCTATTGGAGTGAGTGAAAAATCTTTCAAGATCGCTTGAATGAAACAATCTTTGGCGACATTATTCATCAAGCAATATGTCTTTCTACGCCAGTATTTGGCTCTTATTTTATTTGTTTATTTATTTTCGATTCGAGCCGCTACTGTTTCACAAGGGTATTTATTAAAGGTTTATACGAACTCTTATTCACTGGATGATATGGAAATGACACATTTTCCTCATTTCTCATGGACAATAAGATCCCCTGTCCCTGATTTCATTCACAACGCATCGGCTTCAACTAATGTTCGTTTGTACATTTTGGAAGTCATCAATGGTCTCAATCAGCGTTTGCAATTTATTTTTTAAAAATGAACTTTATTGATCACATCGACTCAAATTGTGCGTTTCTCACTAACTAGGACTTTGGCTACAGTGAATTCTGAAGAAAACACAATCTTCATTTCCCATCCTCGACGCATCCATAAAGAACTAAAACTTATTTAGAGGGCGAGTTGATGGCCGAAGTAAGGGACAACCCCCAAACTCGTATGAGGAATTCAAGCGGTAAACTTAGTGAGCAACGAATGCTCATACTCATTATATTGGCAGATGGTGATGTGATGGTATATTTTTCATGTCAACGAAGATATTAAATCTGCTTGTCAATTTTCGGAGGAAAAGGGATGAATTATTGAAATACAACAAGGTCGGAATAAAAAGTTTTGATCTCACATCCCCTAACAAGGTCTTGGCGAAATCTTCCTTAATTCCCTCTATATGGAAAACTTCAAAAATAATCCCTTTTCCGAAAAAAGAATGTGTTTTATCATTAAACGATTTTTGACCTGTTGCCTTAACATTAACATCAATCATCATGAAATATTTTGAAAGGATTGTTCTACTAAACCAATTAAATAACCAAATTCGACCCCTTATGGACCCTTTCCAGTTTGCTTATCAGTTAAAACGGAGCGTCGAGGATGCCCTCCTGGTCTTCTCAAATAATGTGTATAAACACTTAGAAAAAAGTAATAGCTATTGTAG
>JASKDV010170553.1:0-13518 GCA_032466395.1 Aegires albopunctatus | reverse complement strand
ATTATTATTATTATTATTATTATTATTATTATTATTATTATTATTATTATTATTATTATTGTTATCATTGTTATTATCATTATACAATAACCAAATCAAATCAAATCGAATTCTTTCTAATGAACGTATGAGGCAAATAAATAGATCTATGCACTATTTGATTTGACTAAGACTTTGAAAAGACGTCATTAAAATGAAATAATCTAACCGCAACTAAAATATTGAAATATCTGCCTAATGTGAAAACCAAATATTAGCAATTGGTGTGTCTATAAAGTTTATTATTTCAATGCTTCTATAACAATTTGTCTACATGTTGGCAAAGAAATCTATTCACCTCGGAGCAATCCCAACTTACTTTCACTTTCCCTTTCCCTTTCCTTGCTTTGTTTAGCATCGTTGAAGCTTTGTTTCAGATTTTCTCTTTGTGATTGCAAGTAACATTGTAAGACATTAAGTATATTATGAAATAACCCCGAGATATACAGACAAAATACTTACGAAGGAGAGAATCGGGAAAAAAAATCCATTGATGTAGAGGAGAATGAACCCGCCACCTTTGAACCCCATTTACCTTACTTTCTTTAAAGTCACCTCTAATGGTGAAAGTAGCCAAAACGAACAACATGGAGATTATGGAAGCGCTTACCTTACTAATTTATAGTATAACAAGTCTTAGTATAACAGGGAATTGACTTTTTTTTTAAATTCCTTTATTATCATCCACAAGTCGTGGAAATTCATTTTACAATGGCATGCATGTTATGAAATCAATCGTACATTATATTTAAATCATTAAATTGTACAATAATAATTATACATAATAATGAAACAAAATAAGTACAATAAATCCATAAGTTACTATTGGATTCAGTTGATTTAGATCTCATCGCTATGTTGAAAAGAAATTTCAAGACCAGGAATAATATGGCATAGCCGTAGAAACAGCTAAAGTCTATGCTGTCCGACACCAAAACAAAACAACGGCATGCTGTTTTGATATACATGAAAATGTTTCCAATTTTAGAAGAGTCCAGGTGACACGGGTTAACTGTAAAATCTATTCAACAGGATTACAATAGGCCTACATTAGTATAACTTTACAATTAATGATTCTATTCACTTTAAACTCAGTTCATAACACATTATGATAACTTGTAAATAAAAGGCAAATGATAATGTATCAATGTTATCATGAATTGTTGTTATTAATCTTCAATTAGATCAAATAAAAACAACGTGATTTGTATTATGATATTCTTTGTAAAGGTAAGATATTCAATCAGGGGTGACCAAACTTTTTCCACAGCGGGCTGGATTAACTGTAAGAATGACCTTCGCGGGCCACTCGTTGTCATTTTGTTCGATACTCGTACTTGCAAGGAAGAATGAAAAATGGCGGGGGAAATCCAGTTGTAGATTTGAAAAAGAAAAAGACGATTCCATTGCCTTAATTAGTATTAAAAGTTATCAAAGAATCTGGTGTTAGAAAAACAAAGCAAACAAGACAAGGAATAAAATGAAAGAAAAAGAAAAGAAAAGAGAACAGTTACATCAGATACAATGTGATCTAAACCTCAAATACAAAACAACTAGAAATAAAGTAAATGTAATTTATAAAATTGGTGTCTGAATTCATGAATTTGGTTTGGAACTTTTGCATCCAGTCATAAGAATCACTTTCAAATTATGTTAATCTGCCAATATCGTCCGATGTGTTTGCCTTCGCATATTTCATTTTTGAAAATAATTGTCCACAGACTGTTGCCAGCAGCAAATTTCTCTTACTTTTAAAACTTAAGTAAGGAAAGTAAAAAAACCTTACTCATTACTGAACATAGAGAAAATCGGGAGTAGAATCTTAATTTTTAAGGCATATGTGATCTGTTTCTTCGGAGCAGAACATAATATTTTGTCGTGCAACCCGTTCTGAACTGGAGCATTTTAAAGTTATTCCTATTATTATTTAAAGTTTGGCCTATTATTATTTAAAGTTTGGCCTATTATTATTTAAAGTTTGGCCTATTCAAAGATCAAAAGATTGACATGAATGAATGGACATGAATTAAGATAGAAGAAATTAAATTGTACCGACTTGAAAGGAAGATGTGGTCTTTCAATAGATGAATCACCTCACTGTGTTAAAGTAAACCTTTTGTTTGATGCATAAGGAAAATTGCTTTGGCTGAACGCAAAGCTAAGTGCTTTATATTGCCAAAAGAAGTTTAAAAGAATTTAGTGGATGTGAATATATAGTGATGATTTTTTGTCGAGAGTTAGATATTATCATATACTAAGTACATGCAAAATTTAATGCAAATCGGGAAATAAAATCAACAGTTGCCCATTGTTTGTTTATCCCTCAATCCTTGAGACTGGTGAAAACGGATCTTTAATCGCCATTTTCTGAAAACTTTGTTTTCCGACGTATCCCTATTATACTCGTCATATCTTCATAATGAGAAGTCCAATCTTCATAAATTTGGTAGAAATTTCAAGTTAAGATTCTGGGTTTTCTTGTGATGTACATATTTATCTATCTCAAAACACATATCTGAAATATGTTCCGCTTCGAAGAAGCAGGTCACATAATATAAGGCTTCGTGTGGTAGTTGGCCATTGCTTTCCAGGCCGACTTTACTTTTGCCAGATCTACCTACCCATTTATTTCTGGATTTACCGTGAAGCCATGAGAAAAATATGCTGAGACTTATGGTCACCACACACTACGCAGTTCCCAACTGTTCAGTTACTGCACAGTTACTGCACAGTTACTGCACAGTTACTGCACAGTTCCATGGATGATCTGCGAATCGCTCACAGATTCATTCATATTCCATTCAGAGTTAGACAGGCTAGCGCAACCTCATTCTCATTTGAAACCATGTTGATCTTCGGTGGTTTGTGGTATGTGTAGTGTGTGGGATCAAAAATTATAAACAGAAGGAAAATTGTGCAGTAATGTGCAGTAACTGCACAGGCCCGAACTGCCACCTAGATTTTGTTTTGGATCTAGATCTACATCTATTTCAAACTTTATTCATTTCTTCCTTTCTTTTTTTCTTCATTCATGTAACTGTAAACAAGCACGAAAGTTGTCTGAAACTTTAGAATTATTTGAACGATTATTTGTGGATATTTAGTAACTTGGAGAGTAATGACATACACCAAATTAGAGTCACTGTCAGTCTAGGATTACCTGCAACTGGTTGAGATCATTGGAAAGGCGAAATTCTAAATCTTTGATGTCATCACCTTCTTTAGCATTGTCGTTGTCATCATCGCTAATCTGGAATTCCTAAATTGAAAATAAAATGTATATGAACATTTATCTTAAATTATTTGAATATCATGAATCCACATCTGACATGACTAATTTACTTGATTAATGCACACCATCGTGAACCCAACAACAATTATTTTTGCTAGAAGTACTATTGAACGTAGATCTACCAATATCAGAATAAAAACAACTGACCATCACTTTTTTTTCTTAAGAATGAGAGGAATGAATAGACATTGCGTCCAGTTGTCAATTGCTCTTTTTCAAATGGTGCTCGATCACAAATCTAATTACTTATCAAGTGAGCTGAACAGAATATCTGATACGGAAATCAAGTTAAACACCATGAAGATCTTGATAAACAACATAACATAACACCGCAAGAAACAGAATTTTTTTTCGAGAAATGATCAAAGCTGCAATTTCAGACAACCTCATGACCAGATATAAACGTAAAAGTATAATTCTTTCAGAGTCCATATGGTTCATAGAGCCAGGACTCATTCCAGGTTCATTGCCATAAGATTGAAAATGCGATATCAAATAGCATCCTGGACAAGATGCCAATTTGGCGGCATTTACTCTCAGCATTTGGCACTTACAACTGGGTTGATGATGTAAAAGGGACAAGGTGTCTTTGCTTAATGTTCATGTCACACAGACAACCAGTGTCAATGAATGATCTGCTGGGGTTTTCTCTCATCTTTAGACTGCTAACCTCTTGGCCACTGATGCTCCTTAGAGGCAGATAGCTATAAGCGAATTTAATCACATTACAACATAGTATAACTATTAAAATCAATGCCCAAGAAATATCTGATGCTTACTCATGTCTCATCTTTATCAAATTGGTCTCTTCCAGTAAAACCACATATAAAACAAATTTACTGGATATCCTCTAACAACAAATAAAAATTCCTTGAAATAAAAATAAAAACAATTTAAATAAGTATGAAATACCTCATCTTCCATCTTTAAAATCTTCCTCCTTTTCCTTTCCCTCATTTTATCCTTCCTCAGCTGTCCCAATTTCTTCCTCTCTGCATGTTTCACCATCCTTTCTTCACTAGTCAGGTAACGTTGCTTCTCTTCTACCTCATCAAGCAAATGGTGATCCTTGATAACGATGACATTAAAAAATTAGTTTTTTTAACATAATTATTAAAAAAGTTTCTTAAATATGTGTCACAATTTCAAAATTATAACCATCTTTGAAAGTTTTCCAGCCTAAAATGGGGTTTGTATCATTCACTTTACTTTATGATACAAAAACGAATTTGAAAAAATTTGGAGTAATACATTTTGTGAGAATGATGGCGACGACAAATTGCTAGCATACTGACAAAATCTTTTGCTGCCTCTATTTCATGCCTGATTAAGTGTCTGGAACTCAGACCATCAAAACATGTAAACAACACCATATAAAAATAAAAAAACTTTATATATTTTATTTAACATTGTTCTTTATTGCTATCTGTAAAACTGTACACCTTATACCTCTAGCAAAGATTTGAACTGCCTCTTGAGTTTGGTCATTTCGTAAAATCTCTGCTCTTCCAGGCCTCTTCTTTTACTCCATTTCCTCGTCCCTTGACCTTGGGCTTTGACCTGTTGGATAAAATTCACATTTCAATTGAAAAAGAAACCTTTTGATCATCAATAGTTTGGACAGAAATTACTTCCCTCAGGTTGCATAAAACAGTTCAAGTCAATTCTATAATACCATAACTGTAATTTTCTTTCTTGCTTATAATATATCATGAAACGTCAGGTCTTGTAAACAACTTTATTCTAACATTGTAAGGCAGTGCGTTATTCTATTATAACTCTTTCCGTACCCTGAGCCACTTCAATCAACCTGCCACTTCATGAATTCTGGACTACTAGCAGATACAGTCGGCTCAGCTGTTGAAGCCAACCATCTGGCACAACATATCAAAATGAATATCAACTCCAATCAACAAAATACATACAAAGATAAATGCAGAATCCAATTTCCTTCAACATTAGACATTTTGATTCTACTATGAATACTTTTTTGAAGATATGGTAAGGCTGATAGGAACAGGCAGAGCCAGCGGTAAAAAAACATGGGATACTAAAAGAAATAATGTGCCGGTAACAACAAATTATTTGCCACATCAATTTTACTTTCTGATCTTACCAGCAGATGAAATTTTATGTATTATCAACAGAAGAATCCCATTTGAGAAGTTTTGATGTAAAGCATACATTTACAAATAAAACCGTATAACAAGATCTAGATCCATACAATCAGAAGATAATGAAACACAACCCACAATGTACATTTCAAGGTTTCAGTGAGCACTTTGACAACTATATTGATATCTTTTAATGTTTGATTCTTATTTTCACTCAACAAGAGTTTCCCTTTACTCACGAACTTGGAGAAATCTGCTCCACCTTGATGAGAAAGCTGTTAGCAAATAAATTCCTTCTTCAATTGTGTCATACTCATAGTTAACAAAAGTACCGTAAAAGAAATTCACCTACCTGAATCCATTCGTCAAACGCATTGAGAAGAGTGAACGGGTCCCCATGATCTGATTCGAGAGGTTTGCGAGCGGTCTGTAAGAAATGCACAAATGTGTTTTTTATCTATAATTTTTCATGACAAAATATTTGGATTCTACCTGTCACACAAGTAAGGTAAAACATGATTAATAATTTTATTATTGTTGATCACACAAATGCATTCATATCATTTTTCTGTCCTGTTTAACACCTACATGACCAGGTTCGCCATGCCTATGTGTAATCCCCAGGACCGGGGTCATCACCCACTTTTGGTGAAAATTGACACCTGTTCATAAAATCTCAACAACTCATATGTTTCAGATACACCTACATCCATGAAACTTTGCATAGGCATCGGGGACATATCACTCTTTTATATCATATAAATTGCTAGTTTACTGAAAGCTTGGAAATTTATAAATATTGTACATACGGTAACATTATGGAAAAGACACTGCTTACCTCCGAAAATCAAAACAAAACAGAAAGTACTTCATAATAACAACAATAATAAGATTACTAATCATGTTTCAACTTACTTGTGTGACAGGTAGAATAAAAATATTATCCAAAGATAGAATTAAATCGGTCCATGAAATAAAACATGATACTACTAGGCCTGATAGGCACAGAACAAAACTATCATCAAGCTAATAACAATCAACTTTCTATCACTGGATGAGTTATTTTCACAAGCTCATTATAACTACTAAACAGATTGAAGAAGCATAAAATTCACTGTTACAATACACTGGAGGTAAAAATTGGAATTAACTAGATCTACACAGAAAAAAACTTTAGAAGTCTATTTGGTCGTATCTGCGGATCTATCGAGCGTAATAAAGGTGAGAGTGATATAATTCAAAACATGGCTCCAAGCACAAAGGAACTAAGCACCGTTTACATGTGAATTTTGTTTCCCTTCTCCTTGTATTTAATGCATTCCCATGAACACCTTTTACAGTGCAGGCAATGCATCGCTTGGTGGGACGAAGCTTCTTTTCCGTGGGTGGAATTGACTGGGGGGAAGTGAGGACTGTCTTTGTGCCTCAGTCGCTCAATGGTCATCGGCGCCACAGCCTGCGTTTCCCTTGCAGCAGAATCAACAAGTGATGTGATTAGGTGGAGTGTTGTGACTATAGATGTTCTTGGTCATCCTCTTTGTTTTTTGTTGTTTTGGTTGAAAGAGTTAACCATTGCTTTGTTGCTCGGAGTCTTTATATCTTGTTGTTGATTCAAGCGGTAAAAAAGTGGACATATCTTGTAAAGTTTGTCATAGTTAGGCGAGCCCCTTGGAGGCTGCTGGTTGTTGTCAACAATGTGTTAGAAGGTCAGTTAATAGAAAAAGGGAATGCATTTTAATAGCGAAATACCGATTGCGAGTATTCTCGCCCGTGGTCCCTGAGAAGTGACAAGCACTTGCAAGTATTCTCGTCCCTGGTCACGTAGGTGTTAAAGTTTGTCCTTTACGCTTATGTGATTATCATTGTCATCAAACAAATTTTTCACCAAAAAAAAGTTTAATATTTTGCTTCCTTCTTAACCCTTTGAACCCTGCTTATCCGGTCCTAAAAATCCACTATCCCTGGGCTCCCCAGCTCCCTTGGGAACAGGATCTGAGTCTAGTTAAATCTACGTGTTCCCCATCACCATCTAGATCTAGATCTATGTCAATATTATCTAATCTAGTTCTATATTTCATAAATCTTCATAGGATAATCCAGAAGACAATTCAATTCTTCGTCATCTGAATCGAGAATTATATTCCTAACCTCGCTACCCTAGAAAGTGTTAGAAGGCTTTGGCCTTTTCGATCCCGAAGAAGATGGTTTGACTTCGATCATTCGCTTCATCTTGAAATGAAAGCGAAACCACGCTATAAATAAACGAATCGGAAATTATTGCTTTACCCTATTCCAAACAGTCCCATATAGTTTACAAGTCACTATGTGGGCAATCTACGCTTCAGTAAGGACTGCTAGGAATAGGGTAAGGGTCATCCCGGTGTACCGGTCGGTAGGGAAATAGCATCCGGAAATTTTGACCGGTGTACCGGTCGGTAGGGTTCAAAGGGTTAATGTTATCTATAATGCTGTCTGTAATCTATATATTCAAATCATGGCATTAGTTATAAGATACAAATGATGCTATTTCATTGGATTCAAATTTTTTTTATATAAAAAAAATTAGGATTTATTCATCATATGAGTTTTACCTTTACAGATTTATTCTTAACATTTGAGTAATATTCTTAAGAGGTAGCTTATTTTTTCTATGTCCAGCTAAAAAAAGAACGCTATAGAACAAGGCATTTGTTTTTATAGAAGGATTTTTAGTAGAAGAAAAATAGTTAAGATTATAATGTCAAGGACTAATGATATGTAGATTTATTCAGTCTCGTATAATCTGCCATTTGCATCCTAAATGCATATGTTTATCGAGTTCAAAGAGAAATATACTGCGTTTTGGATGAAAACGGCCGAAATATGCATTCTAGACAGTGAATTATTTTGTAATGAATAATTGAGAAAGGCATAATCAAAGGACAAATCTTTCTAGGAGAGATTACATTGCAGTGATAATCAAAGAAGGGCGAATCTTTCTAGAAGAGATTACATTGCAGTGATAATCAAAGAATGAAGAATCTTTCTAGGAGAGAATACATTGCAGTGATAATTAAAGAAGGACAAATCTTTCTAGGAGAGATTACATTGCAGTGATAATCAAAGAAGGACGAATCTTTCTAGGAGAGATTACATTGCAGTGATAATCAAAGAAGAACGAATCTTTCTAGGAGAGATTACATTGCAGTGCTGAAAAAAATAGGAATGATCAATATATTACTGTAGTGAAATTTGTAAAATGTTGAAAATTTATAGCATACTTTACTGATTTCTCATGTTGATGTAAATAGCGCTCATGATGTGACAGAAAAGAGAAAATCTATTAGCAAAGCCTAATATTAATTCAGATAACCTAAACCCCCTATATTTTACTGCAATTAACTGCATATTATGTCACTCATTTAAGCTTTTATTATTTATATGATCTTATAAATGAGCTGTTTTTAAAATAGAAGATTTTTCTTTTATCAATCAATGATACTAGTGATTTATTTGATTAATGCTGTTTAAAATGTGGCATTATTAATGGGGTATTAATTCTGCCATACATGATATGATGGTGTTTCAGTTTCAGGCTGGAAGCCACATGGAGCCAAAGAAACTGAAATATGCACCCATCCTTATGCTTCATTGTGTCTTAAAGAATTTTTATTCTGCTCACTTTTATTTGAAGATGAATTAGTATTTTATTTTATAATCTTCTATAGTAAGATATAGGTCCACAAAGAGTTAAGAATAAGGACAATTTAAGTTAAGTTTCTTCTTTTTTTTAACTTTATATGCATTTTCTAGGATTTTATTCTTATATTGTTATAAAGAGTGAGTTGTGGATTTATAACTCAACTTTTTAAGTTAAAAAATTATTGTGTCGGGCACCAGAATCTATACAATGATGATTTTGTTTTTAGCAATCTCAGACAAGGTCAGCAGTATAAACATACCTAAATGGAAATTCATCAAATTTAATGTCCATTAGTGATTATGGTAGTCTGGTAGTCCACTAGGCTTCTAGATTTTATCACAGCCTTGTTGTTTTCAGATATGGAAATTAGATTTTGTTTCAAAGAAAGGAATTCAATTCTCTTGGCTTCAATGACAATGTCAATCATTTTCTGTATGGGAAAAAAGTTCCTGCTGAATTAGAGCACTTGATAAATAGCAGTGGATTATGTCAGAACTTAAATGAAGTGATGTATATGATAATGATACAATGGATTAATGCTGTGCTCCATTTGATACCAGTACAAATACAGTAATAGTCCTTGTCTATGTTTATTCATTTTAGCTTTCACAAAATGGGCTAAGTAATCACACCAGGAATCAAAGTCAACTTGAACTAAAAATGGGGCCTTATGAACATATTACATGTATCAATTTTCCTACATGTGAAGGAATATCATGTTAATAAGTTTTGTATATGTGAGATGATATATTATTAATTCTATAACAATTTATTACGTAAGCGAATCTAGGAGTAATTTGTTACTCCATGATAGTCTTTCTGCTTAAAGGTCACAACAAGAGGCCCCCAGTGGCATCACAATTGTCATTTTGCTGTGGTCAATTCACAATCTGAGTCAACTGGTGGCCCCATGAAAGCAACCTATATACATGAATTATTTCAAACTGGCAAATAAAAATATAAGACTTCTTGTTTCTTGAGTATAAGAGGGATAGAAGAAGAGAATTTATGATGCAAGGTTTTATTGAAATACACAGCATGTTCAACATCGTGTGCCAGTGTGCGAATGTGTATGTCAGTTAACACTAGTGAAAGCATGGTGGCTATCTCTTGACTGCTTCAAGGCTCTTTTGTTCTCTTATTCTTTTATTATATCATCCTCTTGCTATTTCCTTTCATTACTTTGTCTATTCACATGTTCATAATGAATTAATTGATCTTTGAATGCATATCTTTTTTTGATCCTTTTTTAATGAATGGAATATATGGATTCTTTGGTTTTTATTTATTAATATTTTTCATCAATATTTTTAACAAGTTGATATATATGTATAAAACAAAATCACGAATATTTTGAAACATGTATATTATATGTGCAATAAACATGGTTTCATGATAGAAAATAATATAATTTGTCTTTGCCTTTATTTTTTCATCTACGACTTTTAATTTACACAAAATGATCTCCTTAAAGTAAAGTGTATTGGTATTGCAAATAATTTGTAATAAATAGAAAAAAAAAGAAAGCAGCTCTTCCTTTTTCGAGAAGCAAGATTTACTAATACAGTCATAAAGTAAAATCATAAATTTTAGATTCCATCCCACTGAAATGATAAGTGAAGTAAATGAAGTACATGAATAAATATTTCAGTATTTGAATATATTTTGTGAAGTAAAAATTGTATAATATTTATGTATTAGTATTATATTGCATGCATGGTAATTGTGACTAGTGGTAGTAATTTTGGCTAGCCAATCAAGAGGTCCCATTAGGAGTACTTTTTTATTTTTAGTCAGTGGGAAAATCTTCATTTGCATTATATTTTCTTCACCTAACACTAAGGTAGAATAAGCACCTGGCTGTTGGCAGAGTCAGATCTTGTCTAGAAAAGTGCTTTTCATTATTATGCTCCTCTGTATACTCCAGAAAGAGAAGATGAATTTTGGAATGAAAAGGCCCATCAAGGAACCTATTCAAAAATGCCAAGAGCATAATAAGTTGATTTTTCATGATATGAAAATGATATTTGAGACTTACAAGTTTCAGAAAGAAACTAAATTTAAAGGCTTGAACAATGGTAAGGTGGCCTCATTGAAATGTTTATACCAACTGGATAAGATAAAAAGTCCTTTCGTCCTTATCCACAATGTAACTGCTATTATGCCGTTTTAAAATGATGTAATTCTCTACCACCCAGCCTACAACCGCTCAAAATATCCCTAGGACAAGACTTGCAGGCTGTTAGATGCAAACAATTTTCGGACACAGACAACGCTGTGGTAATGGACTGCATGGTACTCATTTATACACCTGAGTCAAGGGAAGAAATCGGAATAAAATTTTATTCGAAGAAAAAAAACAACTTAACTTGCACTTTTCAGTCCGTAGACCGAGCACTGAATCACTTCACCTTTTATTTTTATTGTAAGCCAGTAATTTTGGTGTTCAATGTTTCATCCGATAGCATGCTGTTTTTGTGTAACGTTATCAATGTTGTACAAGAGTGAGTTTTGGATAATGAGTACAAATGATTCTGTTTATGGATCCAGAGGTATATTCTTTCTTCTATTTATTTTAACTAATTAATAAACAGCATGGAATTATAACACTATCAATCAAATAAACGAATAGTGTCAAATTTTAACATTTATCATTTATTCATTTCATACATACTATTTAGTCATTGCGTTGTGTTCATTTAACTTAAATAGAATAACCATCTGCATAATAATTATCAATATCATAAATCTCTTACCATCAATTTTAAGTTCAAATTCAAAGTATTCCTAAAACTAATAATTTAGATAACATTTTTATTTCTGAAAACAAGCATGGTTAAGGAAGACGATTTCTAGCTCAACAAGTCTCTCCTTGATTATCGATGCGGGCTAGTTTCGGACTACGGACAGAACTTCTACTCACACCATTCCAAGGACTTTCGGTCGAGTCTAAAATCGGACAAGGCTCACTCCCAAACCTCACCAAGGCTTTTCGAATGAGAAGCCCAGAACCTTCCACATTCACAGTATTTAACCCTAATTTGATACAGATTGTCTGATGCAATGCTTTCGCAACACCCCATCAGTTGTCAACTTTAAACACAAAAAGCTACTTTCTAAACCATTATATCATTGTTTTAACAGTCAGACCCACCATCATATCATACTCGTATGGACCCATGCTGTCCATCTCTTTGTCACAATAGTTCCCATTCTCACATCTATGTTAACAACTAGTTTACCAACTATCCTGAATTAATACAAAAGGGGCCGATATCATCATGTGGCAGACCCAATGATGTTACACAGCGAGCGGCTAGTACTCAACAAAACAGGCATAGATCTGCTTTATATCTAATATTTATGTTTTAAATTCCCAAGACTCTTCATCCAAAATAATTCTGGCCGAACACTCTATCTAGACCTAGCTTCAAATTATTCAAGTTATAGGGATGTAAAAGGAACTGCCTATTGTCTAAAATTTCAAAGTGACAGTATCTTCGGTATAGTAAAGGAAAGAAAATTATTCGCCATTAATTTGCCAACTCTTTATGACTTTATCAAATAAATCTCTCCGTCTTGCGCGATATGGTGAAATAATTCTTGACTGGGAGTTTTCTTGTCTAGCCTATAGGCGTGACACAGACAGACAGGCAAAGATATAGATTCACACAGAAGCCTATATAATTCTTGATTGAACCCCTTAATCTACTCCTAATCGACTCTCCACGGCCATCAGTACATCCTAAAAGCAAAGTGAGGCCTGTCTTAATGACTGCTTTCCCTCGTTCCCTTTCGATTTTCTTGTATTGTATATATCTTTAAGACGACCCCTTCCCCTGGGACCTGTCTTTATGACTGCTTTTCCTCGTTCCCTTTCGATTTTCTTGTATTGTATCTATCTTCAAGACGACCCCTTCCCCTGAAGCCTGTCTTTATGATTGCTTTCCATAGTTTCCTTTCGATTTTCTTGTATTGCATCTATCTTTAAGACGACCTCTTCCCCTGGGGCCTGTCTTTATGACTGTTTTCCCTCGTCCCCTTTCGATTTTCTTGTATTGTATCTATCTTAAAGAGGACCCCCTCCCCTGGGGCCTGTCTTTATGACTTCTTTCCATAGTTCCCTTTCGATTTTCTTGTATTGTATCTATAATCTTTAGGACGACCCCTTCCCCTGGCGCCTGTCTTTATGACTGTTTTCCATAGTTCCCTTTCGATTTTCTTGTATGGCATCTATCTTCAAGACGACCTCTTCCCCTGGGGCCTGTCTTTATGACTGTTTTCCATAGTTCCCTTTTGATTTTCTTGTATTGTATCTATCTTTAAGACGACCTCTTCCCCTGGGGCCTGTCTTTATGACTGTTTTCCCTCGTCCCCTTTCGATTTTCTTG
>JASKDV010170442.1:0-13520 GCA_032466395.1 Aegires albopunctatus | reverse complement strand
CCCCCCCCCCCCCCCCCCCCCCCCCCCCCCCCCCCCCCCCCCCCCCCCCCCCCCCCCCCCCCCCCCCCCCATTGGATTTGTTAATGGAAAAATCTGGGTTGTTTTTCACGTTGGAGTTTATCAAGCTCTTAGTTGTTAATTCATGCTTGGAGATCATTATTTAAGTCAGGTCCTGTTCTTTTTATTAGGAGAGCTGTTGCAAAAGTCAATCAAGGGTAGAGTTTCGTTAAACAAAAGAGTCCTGCAACTTACTTACAAATCTGGTAGAAGTTATTGCTTCTGATTAGTTTGATGAGACTTTGAGCAACAATTTTGAATCAATTAAATATATTTTTTAAATTTTCTTTCTTTTTTTTTAAATAAAAAAAATATAATTGTTATGTAATGGTTGGAGTCTACTTCTGTTGAAGTCTACCCATTCAGTGCAATTTAAGATAAAAGGTAATATGAGATCATGTTAAAATATCAAGTGTTGATGCTTAGGTTGGTCTTTAAACACTAAACCCTAACGGTGTTGAAATCCATGGGTATTGTTCTACATTGATAGAAACCACTGAAGCGTACCCTAACCTTTTGAGGGTTTCATACATTGCATTATCTTCCATAAAAATAGTTCCACAGCCCTAAGTTTAAGTTTTAAAATGCTATTATGACACAGGTTACGCTTCATTGGTGATGCCTTTGTCTTGACCTATGCCCCTGTAGTTTAGAGGCATATATGTGATCATTGCCTATTGTGAAGTTACCAGTTGTCTAGACATTTACTACGAGATTGCTGAAAGTTAGCTTTATTCTAACAAGATCGTGGGGTGGAACGATTTTGTGGCTAAAAATTATGATTTCTTTTTATAAATTCCCATTGATTTTGTGCGTAGGCTCACATTTTTTCCACTCTAAGGTAATCTAAATATGTTGAAAGTGTTAATATAATTCTATATGATATTTGAATTTCAATGGAATACGACCCTGGCAACAGGAAATGGGTCACATTCTGGCCTCTAAAGATCCTTTCATTTGTGGTTTTAGATACATTTTAGCTTGTCGTAATGAAATCTATGTCCTATAGTGGGAGGAACGTTTTTACTGTTTAAAAATTATGTTGTGTTTGAATTTAATCCAAAGAATTATAAAATTCAAATTTTTAAATATTTTTTTTTTTTATCAGTCTTGATCCCGGTCAACTGCCTAATGTAACTCTCGGCAATCACACAATGCTGCAGTCACAAACAGACGGGGGTCTTTCTCCAAGTGAGTATCTGTTATTCGTCTATTCTCAAATACAGAAGACAGATGCATTATAAAATGTTGGACATGTAGGCTTTGGTGATGATTCAGTGTCCACACAATTGGTCACACGCTTTTAATCTTTTAATATCATATTTCAATGAGTAGGTCCAATTATCCTTAAAAGTAAAAATACAACTTGCATTTTCATAGCATATTTGTCATTGTTCTTCTTCTTCTTAATTATTTTATTATTGTTTCTATTACTTAACAATTGTTATTATTTGTGTAATGAACGCAATTATTTCTGTGTAATTATAATGAATGGTCATCTATTTATAATTTTTATTTTTTTATTTTTAGTTCTCGTTTGATTGATTTGAAATATGGATTAAGATTTTTTAATTATTATTATACATCAAACATTTAATGACATGTCGCTGATAAGCATCCCTGCTTCTTGCTATCCTTTTCATCCATTATGCCATTATTCATTTGCGAAAAGAAGGGAATTAAATTTTCATTTCTGTAAGTTGAAATAACGTATTTTGTGTACCAGGAGGACCTGCTCCGTCAGATGGCGTCATGAACACAAGTGGTCGCCTTTCTCCTGGTAAAGGGAGAACCATGAAAGAATATGACCAGGTATTTTAGTTTATATTAGAGATTAACCTACGACACTGTTGTAGTTGGTGTGGTGATTTTTAAACAAAAATTTATTTATTTTTTAAATAGTTTTCATCAGAAATTTCCCTCATTGAGTAATCATTGTTTGAGAATATGATTCAATTCAATTCAATCTTTATTTTAGAATTTTTATAAGGAAATATTATAAACACATTTTGTACATTTCATTGGTTAGAAACTATAGGTAAATTAAAGTAAATAAAACTGGGCATACATAAGGTTGTAGTAAATCCTACATGACATAAGTATCCCACCCTTTGCAGCTCACATCATAAACATCAACAACACTTCTCTGATTTACTCATTGCAATGCAATACTAGTGTCTCTATTTTACTGCTGTTAAAAATGAAGAATACAGTAACATGTTGAAGATAATTACTCAAAAGCGAGATTATCATATTCATGCACATAAATCTGTCTCATTACATTTTGTTTTTTAGTTTCTTGGCACTAAATTTTGATAGTTTAAAATAATTATCCGTGTTTGATCTTGCAGCAAATAAGTCTTCTGAAAAAGGAGAACTTCAGTCTCAAAATGAGGATATTTTACATGGAGGACAGGATGCAACAGCAGTATGGTGGAAGTCAGGATGTTTATAAAACGGTAAATATTCTTTTTCGGTCAGGTGTTATAAATTATCTATACTGGAAATGTGTAGCTTAAATCTTTGTTCGATTCAGAATATCTTAAATAATAAGATTGTTGTTTAACTTGAAAATGATGAAATCCAACTGTACTAGAAAGCTATATTTTGACTTCATTTAGGTTTCTGGTGTCTCTTAGATTCATGCCCTTTGTGTTTTTATTTTTTCATTTTTTTTAAAGTTTCTACCAGATTTTTTTAGTTGTATCCTTTATATTTCATGATGACGTGAGGAATTTAATATTTATCTCTTTTTTGTTTTTTTTGTTGTTTTTTTTTGCAGAATATTGAATTGCGGGTTGAAGTGGAAACCCTTAAAAAAGATCTTGCTGAGAAACAACTTTTAATTCAGAGAGCCTCGTACGTTTACTCTTTTAAGCCTTTTATTTATTGTTCGTCACATTTTCTCAAAGAAGAATTTCATCTTAACTCCTTTTTCCTTTCCTTGTCATTTAAAAATTATTTCCAATATTTTTCAACGTAAAATCTATTGTGACAAGAATCCCAAGTAGACAATTTGAAACTCTGTTGTGCGAAAAAAGGCGATACTCAATTGAATAGGCTTTGCCATGGTCAAAATCAGAGTGGTTTCATTTTAATGTTCATGTACTTCTTTGCTTGATTGCTTGCTTCTTTTTTTAATTTTTATTACTTTTTATTGTTGTGCTCTCAAAAATCAGTTGTTTCTGTTGAAGTCAAATCAATATGGAACTTGTATTCCGTTCTCTTCTTTACAGCCAAGCCGTGGAAAATTTGACATCCGACAAACAACAGTTAGAAGAATCCATACAACAGAAATGTAAGGGGGAGAACAAGGCTCTTCTTGACAACTTGAAATTAGAAGTTGACAAACGAGAAAAGGTAAGAGTGCAACTGTCAAATTCAGGTTTGAGTGTGTTTTATGTTGGGGCTTTTTTCTCGTTTATTTTCTCTTTACTTTACTAGTGGTACAGGTGATTTGATTATAAAGCATTTTTATAAATTTATATCATGATTCTCTTACACTTTTCTGATATAATGGATTTCATTTCCTCCTTGAAGCCAAGCCGTATTTTTAATATTTTTTGATGTAGATATGTAATTGTTTGTTTGTTTATTTCTTGACAAAGGCTCTTCAACCGAAACGTCGAATTTGTCTTGTTTTGTCTCTGGTTGAATTGTTTACGTGTTTATATATTTTTGTTCTTTCATTTTTATTCATACTCCACTGTGGCTTTACATTTTTACATGATTCTATGTTATGTGCCAAATAACGTTACCGATTATCAAGCTCTTAAGTTTGTCATTATGTGGGGTAGTTCTTAGCATTTTTAATATGGCGAGATTGCATGCAAATTCAGTAGTACATTTTATAAAGTTAGGGAGCAATTTTGTTACCTATTTTGCTTAATCATTTGCATATTCAAGAAAGGCCAGTTAGATATTGTATCTTTGTACTTTGAAAATTGTACGACCATTTGGGGAGAGTTTCTCAATTGTCATTCATTACATTTGTACAGGAATGTGAGAAAAGCAGAAAGGAAGCTCTAGCTGCTAGAGACAGAGTTGCTGGCCTGGAAGCCGAATTGAAATCTTCCAATCAGACTAAGAAGGTTGAGTGATACGATATCAATAGATACCCTTTTCTTTTTTTTCTTTTTCTTTAATCGTCAAGATTTTGTATCTTATCATTTGACTAATAGATTGCTACTTTTATGTCATGCAAATTGGCTATCTACTGTTAATCGATATTTAGAGGTGTATTGCATTCACTATCATCAAGATTTGTACAGGAATGTGAGAAAAACGGAAAGGAAGCTCAAGCTGCTAGAGACAGAGTTGCTGGTCTAGAAGCCGAATTTACATCCTCCTGTCATGGCACCTAAACTCACTCTTACTAACTCACTTATCGAGGAATTGCGGGAAGCAGACTTTACTAATCCACACCACTTTTCTCGGCTATTGGCCTTCCTAAGGCATCATTAAGACTTAAACAAACTAGGGTTTTCCAAACAGAGAAGATATTGATGAAAGATCTTTCAATTTTGTATCGTGTAGTCTTAAATTGAGTTTTGTTAATTAAAATTTTTTTTTTTTTTTTTTTTTTTACAGGAAATGATACAAAAGTTTGAGTCTGCTAAGTTGTAAGTGTATATTTTCATTCTATACGTATTGTATTATTTTTAGTAAAGTTGGTAGTCTCTCAAGTAATTTCTATTTAAATTTTGAATTGCTTATTATTATTATTATTATTATTATTATTATTATTATTATTACTATTGAAGTTTTTAAATCTTCTGATCAAGATGTTTTTGTGCAAATCAATCTTCTTTTTATTTTTTTTTCTTGTTAGTTATTTATGTTATCCCAGGTTTGAAAGACGTTAACATTTTCATAAAGTTTTGAGAAAACTTTTACAAAACAGTGCAGCAAGCAATTATTGTGAAAATGTTCTTTTATTCATGATGTAAAAGTTGATTCAAGGATTGTCTTACGTCTCAAATTTTCTATGGGCATTCTAATATGTCTTGCCTTTTATTATAACCTGCATGGAAACCTTGTTATCCAAGATTTTCTGTCATTTTCTAATGTTGCAATTGAAATCTTTTTCCTCAAAGTGACATCCAGAGTCTGACAGGTCAGCTGAAATTATCCCGGCAGTCTGTCAAGGAAATGGAAGCTGAGAAGTCTGGAGCTTTGGATAATGCCAAGAGGTTGGAGAAACAAATTGAAGAATTAACTCAGCAGTTGAGTCGGAGAGACCGAGATATTCAGGTACTTTAGTACACACAATATGATTGTTTTAAATGTTCAGATTGTGAATGGATGTGATGTGGATGCATGTTCATGTGTTTATGAGATGATATTACCATCACCCGGATTTGTCATACGATTATTCATTTGATTTATTTAAGCCACCAATAATCTCCTGTAATTCAATTCTCTTCTATGGTCACTTGAGATGTCGGTGTCGGTCATGATTCTTGTCTGTCCTCTTGTCCGTTATTTTGTTTTTCCTACCAAAACTTGAAATCATATTGGCAAGTGTCATTAACGCTTTCAACTTTACATTTATTTCCTCAAGAAGATCTTTCAGTTTCTTAAGTATAATCATAGCTGCCAACCAGTAGGATAGAATCTTACGAAGTACGATTTGACCAATCTAAAAACGCATGATCAAAAATCTTATTAATATCATCTTGAGTGAAATACTTTGTTTCAGTCACTTCCTTCCCGTTAACTAGTTTTGAAACAGCCTTGAAGAATAAGGCAACTCCAATATAGCTATGCCAGAGCTGCCAACCAATGAAATTTTTTGTATTTTAATACAAATTTGAGACAAAAATACAAATTAGGTGATTAAAAATACTAATTCATCAAATACAAGTTTTTGTTGCTTTTCGCTTCAAGACAGCGTATAACAGGGCTTGTTGGTGGCCTTGAACTTGGACATTGCGTGCTTAGTAATAGTAAAGTGTGTGTATTAGTATGCCAGTATTTTTTTAGCATATTTTATTAACATTTCAACTTGGAATTTATTTCATTCAGGATAATCTACTCTTTTTAATTGGATTTATATATTTGAACTGGACCACGCATGTGTGTAGAGTCAGTATTTGAGATTTGATGTTATAAAATTATTAAGTATGACGATGTGTGAACATCGGTAGATAGTATACAAATTTGCAGATGAAAATACAAATTAGGTACTCTGTGGGTACAAATTCTGCAAATCTTAGGTTGGCAGCTCTGCTATGCTGGTGTTTCCATAATCATCGCTACAGGATATTTTCTTCTTGGGGAAAATGATGGCAAGCGTAAAATTGCGCAGAAAGTACGATATTGATTTCTGAAAAGCAGGCAGCTGTGTATAATTAAATATGTTGAAATTCATGACAGTTGTTTTAAGCTGAAGGCTAGATATGTTGAAGATCATGAATGCATTTTTAGTTTAGAATAAGCCAAATTACTCACTTACTGATTATGAGCTATGGTATTCCCTTTGAATGATTGCATAACTTGTAGTGTTGTGTTGTTGTTTTTTACAAAATGCAACTGTCTTTGTGCATGAGTTGGCACGTTGTCATGTCCATTTGTTTTTTTCTCATTGAAAATTTGACATTGCATGTCTAGTCCTTCTAGAAAGTGAATTCATATTTTTAACCACCCTTTTGCACGACCCAGAATCTGTCAGCAGCCTTTGACCAGCCGTTTAGTACCAACAGACCACCATCACTGGATATTTTACATTTACAGGTTTGCTATAGTTAGCGGGTTACAAACCTGAACTTTCATGTTTTCAAATATCCGATTGATTTTAAAATTTCTATAAAAATCATTAATTTAACTTGCTGAGCTATGGTAACACCCATATCTTGGTTATTTGAGGTTTGTTTTTAGTTCACTTTTTAGTGGGTTGGGTTTTTTTTTCCTGTTCTTGATATGCTTTTGATTTTTTTACAATTTTCATTTCAACTCAAGTATTTTTGGTGGAAGTGAATGAACAAATCATTTCCGCGCATGTACATTATATTTATAAAACTTTCCAACATCCAGGAATTTTTTTATGAAAAATCGTCTCTCGTGTAAATATCTGAAGGCTGTTGTTATAGGGTCAAGGTGTGAATGGGTTAAAAGAGACAGAATGTCGAGGGTGAGAAAGAAAACCGATACAAGCATGTGGGTAAATATTATTAAGGAAAGAGAGAGAGAGATAATGTTGTGAATGAGGGCATATGTTTCAATTTTTTTAAAGCCTCTGGAATGTAAACACGAACACTTTTTTTCATTCTTTGCCAAAATGACATTTCATTTCGATCCGTGAAATCGTACTTGAGGCTTTCCGTCTTTGGAATGGACCCTAAAGAAACATTTGCTCTTGGAATCAATTGAGTAAAACGGGGGTGTTTCTTTCTTTCTTCATTATTTTACTTATTTCCTTTATCTTTCTTGGTCTTTATTATATTCTTATTTATTGTATAATCTCAGTCCTGTGCTGTGTTGAATGAATATCCGCATGGTTCACTTTTTGGTTATTTATTTTTTCTTTCTTTGTTTGTTTGTTCCCACAAATTTATTTTTTCTCATCCCTGCATGTGCCTTGTTTGATTAGCTAGATCATTTTTTGATTAAAGTTCATCAAGTATCTCTCTCTTTCTCTCTCTCTCTCTCTCTCTCTCTCTCTCTCTCTCTCTCTCTCTCTCTCTCTCTCTCTCTGTCTGTGTTCTCTCTCTTTCTCACATTTAAATTTTTATTTTTAAATTTGATTAAAAGAAATGTAATTAAGACAGAAGAATGGAACTAATTTAACAAAATATATTTCTAAATGATGAAAATTTAGGCTCCTTGTCAGCTGATAAATTCATCCAAATCAACACAGCTTGGCTCCTTGATATTTGAAGAATCTTTCAATTAATTCTGTCTCATTTTATAATGCAAATTTGGTGGTCATTTTAACCCGATGTTTTCTTGAAAGTTCACGTGATTAATTGTGGACGGACTCAAACAGGAATTGGCATTAGAATCTATTTCGACATCTACTAAAATAATTAGCCCCATTCTTTATATAAAATACAGTTTTTATGGGACTCGTATACTAACTTTATGAATAATTCATAATATGATAATGAAGTAAATGGGTTTGACCGTTTCATTGAAAGTGGCATTTATGTAATTATGAATAGTTTTAAAATGGACTATTACTGAAAAACATTATCATTTTCAGGACAAATGCCAGGACCAGACAGAGGAAATAGATGCGCTGTTAAAGAAGATAGCTGAACTGGAAGATATGCTTAAGGCAAGGGACAACGAGATGCAGGTAATATCTCCCGTTGGTCGGGTCTTCTTCTTTTTCTCATTCCTTGTCGTTATCGTTATGAACATCATCAAAAGTATATCATCATTATCATTCTGTAATTAATACACTGTTACCGGTTCATGTTCTTATTCTTGTACTCCTTGATGCTAACTCAAGAAAAGTCTCACGGCTGTAGCATTGCCTCAGTGAGAGCTGGCCCTCGACCCCTCCAAAAAAAATAATCTATGTCACGCGGTGTGTTGATCTAATACGTAGTAAATAACAACTCTATATGTCAATGTATAACAAATCGACGGGGAAAAGCTCTGAGGTAAAAGAAAGTTGACTGGAATGGAAAAATGCTATCCAATCAAAACTACTTTCTTAACTTAGGGAAATAAACGGAAATTTCAAATTTAAGAAGCCATGGTCTCTTTCTCAAAACGTTGACCTGACGGCTGCCATTGACCGGTTTGCGTCTGGTACATTCTGCCAGCGCCTGGTCAGATCGTACAGGAAATGCCTTTTTTAAAAAGGCCTGAGCTTCTCTTGAGTTAAAGAGGTTGATGAAATTGTGTGTCGATGTTGAAAATATAAATGATTTCACTCTTCCTTACTCATGGTTGTATGCAGGCAAGTGTTTAAGTAGTAGCGTTTTACAAACTAATGAAGTGACAGTTCATAATCAAGAACACAGTGCGTTACGAAGTGCCATTGTCCTCTTGACTCAAGCATATGCACTCATTCATGGCCAGCGCATAGATATCACTGCTTGCCAGACATGCTTTGACGTAATTAGCATTGAATGCTTTTAAAGGAGACAAAGATCCCTCATTTCCCACCAATTTTGTTGGATTGTTTTTGTTTGCAGCAGGTTCTTAAGGGGGGGGGTGAATTTGTAGAGTAACATTTTTGTATTGCTGAAATATAGGGTTCTTAGATGGATCTAATTGTTAGGCAGGTGGGTTCTTAGGCGAAGTCCACTGTATTTGCTTCTCAGTCTGTAGTTGCTCTTCAGTAATGATTACTTTTAGATGTATCTAATTTTTCTTGCTTATATAGATGTGACAATACAGTTAAATGTTACACTCATACGATATTCTTTTTGAAATGCTGCAGAGCGCAGGCAAAGAACAAGAGAAATCTAAAAAGGAGCTCGATGAGCAAGGCACTCAATTAGAGAGGTACAAGAAGTATTCAGAGAGCTTGTTCCGTAAATTGGTTCAAAAAGAAGAACAGGTAAAACACTAGCCTTTTACAATCATATGTAATATCATTTACGATATGTGATGGTCAATTGGGTCATTTCTAAAACAAACAAAAACGACAAAAACAAACAAAAGGTTTATTTTGGGTCTGTAATTACAGTCATACAATCACAAATTGAATTCTCATCACATCGTAATATCTTGTCGTGGTGACAATAAAATCTGTCACTGTACACAGTCTGCCCTCTCTAATCCGAACACCTCTGTTCCCGGCAATTTGTTCGGATTACAGAATTTTAAGGATTAGGGAATTGCTGACCAACCTTGTCAACGTGCAATTCCGTTCCCAGAAAATCTTTTGGATCACAGAGGAATTCGGATTACAGAAGTCCGGATTAGAGAGACCAGATTGTATAGATTAATTCAGGGTGATTTCAGAAGTGTATCCTTCTAATAATCTAATGAGTCGGTCAATTTTTTAAACGTTCGCATCATTTAATGCTACCATATATGGACAAAGTGCGGCATTAAGTGAAAATAAATTTTAGACTTCCATTTTAAACTTAAGTCTGTAGACAGCATTTGGCAAAAAAATTCAAAGAAATTGAAACAGCCGCTGTAAAATAATAATAATAATGGATTACCAGCAAAAGATTTCTAAAGAAATGAACTGCAAAGATCATAGGTGAAAGCAATTTGTTGAGATTGGTTTCATTTTAACATTCATACCACTTTTCGTAAATAATCAGGCAGAGATATATTTCAAGTAAATACTGTGTTCAGTGATATTTTTTTGCGACGCTTGAAATGTATTATTGATCTGTTGCTTAATCTTAGGTCATTTCAATGAAAGACGATTTGGCTAAGCTAAAAGAGCAATGCACTGAACAGGATAAGAAGTTAAAGGAGATGGAGTTAGTCAAAGAGCAAGTGAGTTTATGTTTTCTTCTTTGGTTGGTTGTTTATCATCATATATTTATTTTGTGTTTGTTGAAGGCAACTCTTATTGCATTTTGACCTTTGTGGGAATCTTGACTTGAACGTTCTTAGTTGATATCGTGTGGTTTGCAATTTTAGTAGGTCTTTCAAGGTCATCTAGAGGATTATCCTCGTAACATTCTTCACAAATGTTCGTTTGCACGGAACAATCTAGAGTTTAAAGATTTAGCCATTGCTGACTTGTATGATACTAGTACAGAGCTGCCAACCAATACAAATTTGAGATGAAAATACAAAAATACAAATTAGGTGATAAAAATACAAATTCAACAAATCCAAGTTATTGCAGGTTTTTGCTTGGGACAACGTATAACAGGGCTTGTTGGTGGCCTTAAACTTGGACATTGCGTGTTTAGCAAAGGGTGTGTATTAGTATGCCAGTATATTTTATTAACATTTCAATTTGGAATTTATTTCATTTAGGGTAATCTACACCTTTTAATTGGATTTATATATTTTTAACTGGACCATACATGTGTGGAGTCAATATTTGAGATTTGATGTTGTAAAATTATTAAGTATGACGATGTGTGAACATCGGTCGATAGTATACAAATTTGCAGATGAAAATACAAATTAGGTACTCTGTGGATACAAATTCTGCAAATCTTAGGTTGGCAGCTCTGCTAGTTGAATCAAACAGATCTATCTATTTATCTGTCGAAGGGCTGTCAGATGCAATAGGTGAATTGATCTCGGGAGGAAAAAATATTGTTTTGATATGTGTGCGAGCATCTTGACTCATTTGCATGTCTTTGTTATCCCCGCATATCTTCTGATCTTTGATTCCTTTTATAATTTATACCTTTTAGGAAATATTGCCCCTTAGATTAAATTTTCATCTTCCATAGAATATCATAAGGTGTTCTGTTATATAAATTTTATTAAATCATTTTCTCATATCTATTACAAGCTTACCCTTTTTTCATAAGTATCGTTAAATGTTTACTCAGTAGGTGATTGAAAGGGGGTGGGGATTACGGTATTATGGTACGGTAACTATGATCTCCTCAATATGTCATGTTATTCTGGTTGACTTAAATGTGTCTTTTACGACTACATAAATCGATAATGAATTTTTCTAGAAATCAAAGGACAAATTTTATTGCAAAATGGAGTCTTCTGGCAGTTGTTGGTGGGGATAGTTCTTGGCTGTAAAATTTGGTGATCTTACGTGAGGTAGCAACAGTTCTTTAGCGAACAGTTCCTAGGTATCTGGCCTCATATATATGTGATATTGTCATATAACTAATTTAAGTGGTTTCATCTCTTTTATTTTTTTTTCTCATTTTTCTTTTCATCACCTTGTCATACTAGGGTCAAATCCATGACCCTGCTAACTACTGGTCACTCCTATTCTTTTTCTTTTACGATTATGACAATCCTCTTCTTCATCAATGTGTTTGCCAGTGTCTTTATCCTCTTCCAATGTTTGATAAATGTATATATATTTGTGTGTGTGTGTGTGTCATTTTGGGCTTTTTATGTGTTGTTATGTTTTAAATTCTAGATACTGAGATTATTGTATTTTTATTATGAGATATTGAGATTTTAATTTGATTAAAAAAATATTTAATTCACTTATCTATGTATCTATTTGCGGTGATTTCAACGCTTGTCGCAATTTTTCTCTTAGAAAAGTCGATATTTGTATATTTGATTCTATCTAACATTGCTGAATTTTGAAAATCTTGCTTTTCCTGCTTTCATTTGAAAAGAAAATGTATTAGCCTGATAGGGAATTATTGGCCTATTAAGATAGTTGGAGGAGAATTAGGGATGCCATTGTGAATGGAAGCTCTCAAATTTATCCTTGAAAACAGTTAGCAGATTCTATGTAAGTCAGTTAATTATTTGGTCCGTCATCTCGAATTTAGATTTACTTCTATCGTGTGTCCTAATCCTAGCATGAATAAAAATATTAATTGAAAGAGCACTAAAAATAGGCACGGTGGCGGAACGGTTAAGCCGTTGGACTCGCATGCGGAGGGTCGCGGATTCGAATCTCAGTGGAGTCACCGCGTTTAACTCTTTGGCAAGGTCATTAACACGAATTGCCTACATTTGCGTCATTGTTCTTAGGGCTGACGCTCGGTGACGGTAATTACCAAAAGACAAATTTTCCATCTGGGATGAATAAGTGGAAATTTGATTTGTTTATGCTTAACTCCTTTCAGTTGTCAAGAATTAACCCCTTCGCTGCCTAAGGGATATAACTTAGTAGGGTCGGGGGGGGGGGGGTAAATACCCTCTATGTGCCACGCCCCGCAATTTCACGGGCCCATGGCGCAAGGCATAAGCAGACTGGCCCGTAAAAATGACAGGCTTAAGGCAGTTAATGGGTTAAAATTTTCAATGTTTCAAGATAAGATTAATTGAACGGATTAAAGATAAGTTGCTCTCAATCTATCCATTATTATTACCTGTAATGCAAGCTCATGACAGAAGCTCTGGAATCTAAATTAAGACACCCTCAATCCCCCTTACCCCTTGCATCTTGAGCATGAGTTTGTTTCAATGTTGAAGATATGAGGCCGGGGGCCCTTTTTTTTCTATGTCCGATTGCCCCATCCCATCAATTATCCTCAAAGTTTTCCTTGATCATGCTTATAACACTGACCATATATCCTCTATAGCATTGTTCAGTACCAAGACCATTAACGCACCTCATTACGTTTGTTACTCACGCTTCTTGACTTGACTTAAGGTTGTGCGACGTAGTCTTCAAGTATCTTTCGATGCAGATCAAGAAAAACAGGTGGTTTGGACCCAATTACAGGAGGCAAGAACCGAATTAGAGGTATTCTTTCTGTCAGGGCGTTTATTTCTTTCAATTGTTTTTGGTCTGTCTTCATTTCTAATCTCATTTGTGTGTGTATGTCTCTGTCTCTGTCTCTGTCTCTCTCTCTCTCTCCCTCTCTCTGTCTCTCTCTCTCTCTGTCTCTCTCTCTCTCTCTCTCTCGCTCCCGCGCGCTCTC
>JASKDV010170331.1:0-13520 GCA_032466395.1 Aegires albopunctatus | reverse complement strand
AGATAATACTAATACCAAAGATAAATGTAATTTTTGCACGTGTAGTCAATAAATGGATAAAAGGTTTTAGTTGGCAGGCATGGATAATATTGTGAAGTCTGTTGTAGAATTTGCTTGCACTAAATCCTCACCATAAGTCTAGTGAATGACACGACCCATGCACTGAAGACAAAGGGCAGAGAAAGGCCCGTCTGGGATCTCGTCTCGTTTAAGTAAAGATGTGAGAAAACTACGTCAGGTAGGCTTACTCCCATCTCGATTTTTGATAAGAGCCTGGTGTGATAAAAGTGAACAAACGTGAACACATGTCTCAGTATCCCTGTCGCAAAAGGTGCAAAAAGTGATAGTGTATGTTTATGTTTAGAGATGACCTGACGACCAGACAAATGAAAAACAGACAATTAAGATAAGTTCGTCGGTTGCTTTTGATGTGGAGAAAATGTTTGGATTAGAGGTGAAAGTAGCGATTTGTCCTCAAAAACGGGTGTGTTTGGAATTGGAATTCGATTTTCCGGTTTAGCATACTGAGAAGTAATAAGAACAAAATCTGTTCCCAGAAAATCATTCGGATAACGTTGGGATCAGGATTACAGAAGATTAAAGAGGGCTGACTGTACAATCCTATTAATGCAAAACATCTTTAAAAAGATGACTTAAGCAACTGATGTTGTACATACAGGCTAGTTGGCTATACCGGTACTTCTAGTAAAAAGTTAAAGTTGATGTGTGTTTTGTGTGAGGTTAGTCTACCTAGTGTCCACTTCGAACGTCTCCCATTTATGAAGATGTTCGAAGAATGCATATGTGTGTGTATGAGTGTGTGTTAGAAAAATAAGAAAAGAGAGAGAGAGAGAGAGAGATTCTCTATGCTCAGCGAAGATGAATGGTCAAAATTACACCACCTTGCGCATGCTACCTCTCGTTATATTAGAGCAAAGTTGTTTATAATCTCAACAATGGAAAGCATACATACTGTAATACCTTTTCACGTTTATTTATAGCTTTAACTGACCTGTTGATCTTAGCTATAATGTAAATCTGATTGGGATTTTGAAGCAGGTTTTACGTCGATAGATCTAGACTTAATTTTGTATGATCTTTGGACGTCCGTAGTAGTTATTTTATCTGTCTTTTTGATAGGTTTTCTGTATAATTGTAAATATATGGTTAGGTCTATTTTGGTTCTTCATTCTTAGATTCTCCCCTTTCTGATTTGATTTGCAACTGAAGGTGAATGAGATGTTTGAAACCGTGAGTGATAGTTTTTACACCTAGGCTTCTTTCTTCACCAGAAGAGCTCCTATCCACTCTGTCACAATTGACACTTCCTTTTGTTATTGATAAATTTAGATCTAATAGCAAGAATCGAATCTATAATATTAACACCCTATTTGCATGTTATTGTCTTCCCTTACTCGCGTTCTATATTGAAGCGAAAGCTTTTTTACAAAGCTGGCATTTACGTTCCGTATATCAAAGTGGAGAAAAGATAGCGAAGCAAGCGAAGATGTAGGTCGTTTACCTTACTCTTTCGTAGGTGATGAATCAGAATTGTAAGAATTTTTTTTTTTTAAGTTGTGTAACTTTAGTAGCCTAATAACAGCATTTTATTTTTTTCCCAACATTTTGTAGCCTAGCTTTTTCAGTTTTAGGACCAAAATGTTAAAAATTGTACAGTAAGAAAAAAAAAGAAGAACAAGAATTCCCTCTGAACAATGACGCCCTCTACAAGGGGCAGCCATTGTTTACCCGCCCTTACAGTGGCGCGCCTCCAGGACGGTAGTGATTCCAATCCCATGCTTTTCAAAGGCTAGAACAGTGTTCTGCAGAGTGAAAGGCCATCGGAGCTCTTAAATGGCAAGCAAAAACCTAAGGAATAAGGTTCTTACCTTTTCCTTTGTCCTAATAATAATTCAATTCACTGACTTTTTCCTTAGTCCTAATAATCATTCAATCCTATGAGATGAGAGTCTCGATACTTATGATTCTGATTCAATACTGATCTCTCATGGCAGCCTGGTACATCAATTTCCAAAGTGTGCCTAATTGATTTATTTACAATATATTATAATGACATTGATTCTAAAATTAACTGGGTCGCTACCTGCATTTTATCCACGGTTGGGACACAGTTTGTGAAATGAGAAGGGATAGAATATGCAGGAACTAGATTGTAGGTAGATTTAGATAAAAGCTTAGATACTGAAATATGTCATGTTATTATTCTATTCCAGTATCTGTGTGGAAAAGAGGAAGGAAGATGAAGCTTTTGATATGTATTGTTCTGGTAACATTGATTGTTCCTTTGCTAAGTGTCGACATTTCTACAGCCTCTACTGCTAATTCTGGTACTACGAAAAAGACAGAAACAACATCTAAAGTGACGACTAAAACCACATCTACAGGATCACCAACCACGTTAACTCCTGAGCAACGTATGGTCATTATTTCACATTACACATAGTAGTTTAAGACATTGCTCACTGTTTATGATAGGAAAAAGATAGAAGAAACTAGCTTCCAGTGTCAGTAACTTAGAAATGAGGGGACTGCCGTGTTAAGTTGTAAAACATCTGAAACTATTCTTTACAGCAGGAAATGCTCTCTGTAGAACTTGTATTATATAGGCCAATAGGCAAATTTGATATCCCTATTAAGGTTAAGGGTGAAATTGATAACAACGAAGATAGTTGGTGAATCCTGCAACATATATTGGCTCTTTATTTGGTATGTGTTTCAGAACACCTAAGTTTGGAAAGCTGCTGATTGTTTTGTTTTATGTAGCATGTATACAGAGGAAAGAAAGCTCATGACTAGATTATACAAATAGATTTTTAACTACTGTATTGCATCATTTACAGAGAGTGAAATTGAAATATTTTGTAGTAAACTAACAAATTTTACGCAAAATCTTTTTTCTTTGATCATTTCCAGAGTGTGCTCAATTTAATGGATCCTGTGAGAAGTGTGTGAAAAGTTCTAAGGTTTGATTTATACCTTTGAATTATTTTTGTGTGTGGATATACATTTGTAGGCAAATATTCTTGTTTTCATGATCATAGATTGTATTTCTCATATTATACAAATATAATTAAACAGCTGTTTTTCCCTTTCTTGACTACCAGTACTTTTGCTTCGTTATTTGTTTTCACTTTTTTCTTTTCTAATTTTATTTCCATTTTCAGTCATTCATTTGCCAATTCATTAATCTTTTTCTCACACACTTATAAATTTGGTACAGTTTGTTCATGATGTTTTGTCACATTATTTATTAAATTTTTTGAATGGAAAGTTACCAATAATTAAACAATATAAAAATTTTGTAAAAAGCTATAACGTATGTCACTGTAATTGAAAGAAAAGAATCAGTTCTTTTGCTCTTCTAACAATCTTTCTGCAAATCTTTGTCCAAATTTGAGACAATGCGGTAATGGCAATGTTTAGAAAGTTTATTCAGACAGTCTGTTATCCATTGTTGAGAAAAAAAAAAAGGATTTTTGATTAAAAGAATGTATGTATTTGAGAAATACATATATTTTACTCACTTGAATGAAATAGATAATAGCTGCATAGATCATCCTCAAGGAAATATCAACTGAATTGTAGAAGAATGTAAAACATAAGACAGAGACAAGAATCTCATTCTCACACATCCAACCTTCCTTGCTGTCTCTACTACACTTTTGTTAAGATCCAAAGAATACAGAAAATTACTATAAATTTAGGCAAGTCAAAAATGAAACAAATTTTAAAATGACAGAATTTTTAGGGTAAATACTCATAACTACAAGTTTAAATCATTAATACAAATTACACAGGCAAAATTTTCTAAATTAAAACTTTAAAGTAATTTTTAAAATGTTTTTAACCTGCTTGATACAATCGTCATAGAATTTAATTTCCATCAGTGTTTATTTATTTTTATTTAGTAATTCATTTCTTTTTTTCAAATTCTAGTGCCTCTACTGCAAAGAAGATGATTTATGCAAAGTTTATCCATCCCATGATGTTCTCCCTAAATCGTCACTCTGTCCATTATCTGATGCCCGGTGGGGAGTATGCTGGCGTAAGTCTAAATTTACTGCACATTTTTTTATCTTTTAAAAAATATTTCCGTATCTAATTCACCATGAATTAAGTAGATCAGAAAGTAGATTTAGTTTTTGTTTTGTCATAGTTTCATGTAATTCAAGAGTGGTTTTTGCTAGAATTTAATTTTAGATCTCAGTTTTTAAAACAAGAGGTGAATGATCAGGAAGTCTGCTTTGATTGCTAAACTGTGTAAGCACCCACTGAAACAGAGTTGTAAATTGTCATAACTATATTCTGATGAGGATCACACTATACTCAGTTATGGCTGTTATACTCAAAGCATTGCATAATATAGTGTTAAATTTCCTTGTTTAAGCATGGTTACCTTTACTGTGTGGTATAGTACTTGTTTAGATCCTTTATGTTATTGTGTTCTACAGTGCATAGCCTAGTCCTACCAAGGCTTGATTTAATGAGATTGCGAACAGCTTGTCATATTTTAACGGTTAATATGTTGCTCACTATTCTAGTCAGATTCTTTTATATTATTATCTTAGAGAAAGTTTCAATCATAATGCCCAGTGTGGCATTACATTCCTGAAGTGGAACTTGTCAGATACATATACAGGGCTATTTCAGTGTCGCAGCATTTGATAGCCTTGAGATGATAATTATTTGGGTTCAATTATCAGACAACAACAACAAAAAACCCTAACAACAAACAATAACAAACCAATTAATCTACAATTGAAGTCAAGTCCTCTCTAATATTTTTCTTCCACAGTCAACTTTGAAGCCCTGATCATTTCTGTCAGTGTCATTGGAGGTGTGATTATCCTGACCATCACCTTCTGTTGTATTTACTGTTGTTGTTGCAGGAACAAGTCCAAGAGGAAGTAAGTTTATGCAAATGGCAATCTAAATATAAGAAAAGAGCATAAAAGTAAGAACTAATCCTAGAAGATAATATATAGTATATCGCATAAAATTTAGAAGACAAAAACAATATTGTATAAGGACATGGAATAGTGATATTGCACCTACTTTAAAAGTGAACTTATACCAAGAAGTAGAATAATTTATTCTAGAAGCGTGTTGTTAGAATTAAAATGGGGGTATATAACAAATGGACAGTTACAATTCGAGGTATTTCATGAAAAGAAACATTTTTAGATGTTTGTTGAAAGTCTTAATATTGTTGAGCTGCCTAAGATCAAAATTAAGATTGTTCCAAACGTGTGGTCCAAAATATGTGAAGGATCTTTTTACATATGTTTTTAAAAGAAAGTTAGAATTTTTGGCCAAGAGATGGTTTGAAGATTTCAAAACATGGGTCGGGTTGCACTAACATAGGGAAAGAAGAGAAAATCAAGAAAAATGCCTAGATCCAGGAAAGACTTGGACAACAAGAAGAAGTTGGAGATTTTAGATGAAATTTTATCGCATGAGTGATGTAACAAAGTAAATTTTACAGAGATTGGAAAGAGATTCGGCATAGATAGAACCACACACAAAAAACCCAACAAACCCAAACCAAACAGTCCTGTTAACACAGGAAGGTGTATGAAACAGGGCGACAGGGTCATGTCAGTTTATGCTGCAAAACAGGGACATATCTGAGTAAAAAAAATACCCTTTTACTACTTTTACCTCCATTTGCATATATACGCCTAATAACCCGGTACCTGTGTCAACCGTGGTGCGGGTTATAAGCCGAAGAGTACTGTATTTGTGGGTTCCCTGATTGTAACCTGTCTCTATCTTTCTCTTTCCCAGGTATGACCGAGAGGACTCTAGGTATGAACAGCAGAAAATGGAAAGAAAAGTCAAGCAGGATGAGAGAAGGACTGAGCGAAAAGGTCGATTGGATGAAATCCGAAGGAAATATGGTAATTTGATGTTGTTTGCTTTTCGTAATGATGTGTTTTGTTGTTTTTATCCATCACCATTGAGTCTGTCATTATCTTTAAAAAGTGGTAGACAGCTTACCTCATCATCTTGTATTCTGTTTAATTTTGTAATTTTTATTTTTTTATCTTGTCTATGACAGGCTTGGTCAAAGATGATGCTCCATACCAGCGGTTTGATGCTTAAGCAGTTCATGGATGTCTGTCTGTGTTACTGTAGGCCTCATGTCAGTGGACAGTAGACTAGGACTAGGAGCTAGAAGTTTGGAACAACTTTTTATCTACACATTTTAGAACCTGGTTTTTGTCCTACTCTATTTTGAAGAATCAGGGAAAGGAGAAGGAAAGAGGGTTTTTTTTATTGCTCTTTTTAGTTTTCTTTTTATTTATTTATTTATTTATTTTTTAATGGGATTTTGAATCACTGTTATATGGTACATGTTTTATAAAACCTGTTAAGGATCGAAGTTGTATATTTTCATTTCTCAATCAACATTAGGATTAGGAATTTGAAACTGTATGCACAGATGTAATTTTGAAGCAGGTCTCTTTCTATATTTCTATTTCATCAAAGAAATATGCAACCTTAGTATATTGAAGATTGCAAATTTCTCAAAACAGTAGTTAATGACAAAAACGATTTTATTAAGTTAGATAAATTTATATGCAGATGGTAGTTTTATTTTCAGTTTTCTTTTTCTTTTGTTTTGGTTGGATTGACAGCTTGTAACTTTCATTATAGATGGTTGGCTGGTTCTATTATCAAGTTGAATTAACATATGTAAAGGAACTATTGTGATGACATTGCTCTTCACTTTCGATATATCTATTTTTTAAGCACCTAATTATCACCATTATCTGCAGTCAGCATCTTCATATATGGCCTGAATGGTGTTGGGAATTAAATGTTTCTTGAAAAACATATTTTTATTTGGTGGAAGATTTAAAAAAACTATTTTTAACGGTTTTGTCAATACTAGCTTGCTATGGCTTGGAAATTTTTTATCTTAATATTGCTGATATTACACAGACAGATGTTACATTGGTTCCAGCAGTGTCAAAGTCGCATACATTAAAATATGATTTGTTAGACATTTCTCTTAATGCATCTTGTGTGCTTGAATGATTCCACTTTCTTCGATTAAAATTGTGCTCTCAATCTTTAGCATTCTAGCTTTCCCCAAATGATATGAAAGCCATTTTATGTAAGGGATAATGGAAGGCTGTGCTTACCCTGGAAGAATTTGTAGTTTAACTAATAATTAAATTGATTATTGTTGTCACCATTCGTCTCTAAACACTTATGTCTGTTACAAGAATTTTAGAGAATTACGACGAAATGTGATTTACTTACCAACATATGTCAAAAAAGTGACTTTGGCAAACTTAGCCTGATATGTTAATATCCACAGGTGTCCCATAAGGAAAGAATAAAAGAAATTAGAGATGTTTATGCACTACAGTCATTTTGTCACTCTTTATTGTTGATTTCCCAGATTAATTTAGTGTCCTTTTTCTTGGTATTGTTTTGTTTAAATTTTGTCCTTTCGTATCTTCTTTTGAAAATTATAGATACATTATGCATTTTTGGTTGATGAAACAAAGATTTCAAGCATCCTGTATATTCTAATGTGATGCTTAAATGTTTCATATTTTTTGTTGCAGTCGCTTACATTTTTCTATATTATATATTTATATCACCATTTTTAGAATTGGATAATTATTACTTTAAGGCCAATGTTTCTATTATTGTTATTTTGTTAATCAAAATTATATTTTGTTGTTTTTTCAGCTTTGTTTTTTCTTTGTTTTTTTGTTGTTGTTTTTTTGAAAACTGATTTAAGGCTGAATTTTATACTGTTTATATGTTTTTTAAAGAAATTGTCACTTGACTTTCATGTGTGTGAATACAAGAAAGGACATTTAATAATCTATGTTTCTCATACTCATGAAAACTATTGTATGACTTTTGAGTTGGAATTATCATTCTTTTTTTATTTTGTAGTTGTTTAATGTTAGCAGGTTTTGTTTCATCACAAATATTTTTCCTTATTAGTTAGCCTTTTTTTATTAATTTTTGTCGTTGTTGTTGAATATTTTGCAGTAACAGGGTGGTATATTGCTCCAAGTTTTGTAAATTCCAGAAGAAAAGTGGAATGTAGTTTTACTTCTATGTTTGGACGAACAAGGTGTTAAACGTTAAAATGCCATTTTCATAGCGCCTCATGCTCAAGCTTCTATTTCTAGGTGCCTAATTATGACATTAACTGACTATTTAAGGTTTAAATTCAATCAATGATCATTGAAGGGTCCAAAACATTAATCTCACATGAATCACCAGTATTCTCCTGATTTTTAGATGGAGGACTGCTAATTAGGTTTGAACGTTTCTCATAGTCTAGTAGAATAAGAACTTGAAAAGAAGATGTCCATTCTTTCTTCTCTCTATTACTATTGTTGAAAAAACAAAGAAATACTTTCCTTGAGTTTATTTATATGACTTTACTTTTGTTTACTTTCTTTTCTGGCTTGACATTCAGTAACCAGCTAGACATGTGACCTGTTTGGTTGGCATGGCTCTCTTACCTTATGTTTTTCTCTCAAATCATTGTGTACTTATCTTTCAAATTTATTGTTCCTTCTCGCCTTTTACCCCCTCCTATCAAATCTTCACTGTTTATTCCACTCTTTATTTTTGCATATATTTAATAGTTGTTACAGTACACCTACCAAGCTAAAGATTGCCTGCCTGCACCCGTGACCTTAAATTACATTTTTGAATTATCCCCCTTTGCACTCTCACTCTCCCACAATCCTGTAACAAAAGATGTTGATTTTTTTTTGGAAAAAGATTGCAATTTTCGTTTCTGATTATTGAAATTAAGATCCGTTGTACATAAATAAAACTGAATCTGCTTATTGAAATCAGGGATATAAGTATAGCTCTATACACAAATGGCCTTAATAAGAAAAAGAAAGATTTATTTAAGTCACAATACGATTTCAGAAATAAGTTCATAGGGTTTGAGGGCAAATAGTCAATTTTTACAAAAGAATTAATGGCAAGATAGAAACAGCCTATATATATATAAGTTGTATAATTCTTTCTAGGATTTTGTATGTTATATAGACATGAATTGTTTATATCGTAAAATGTTAACTTTCTGTACAGTAAAATATTGAAATTGATAACATTTTTTATATCATTCAGTAAATTGCTAATATTATTTGTTATGGAATTAGTAACAAAATAGAAGTGTTTTTTTTTAGGATCATCTGTTGCCATTGTTCCTGTTTTGTTCTGATGTGAATAAAAGACAATTTGGAGAAATTTTAATGTAAATGCTTGTATGAAAAATTATATTTAGATCTTAGATTATAATGTAATCCAAATGCTTCATTTCAAAAGCATGTCATTTTATTAATCACAATACAAAGCTTGAAAGAATATAATGAAGCATTGAGCATTAAAAACCCTGATTTGTATCAGGTTTGAATGTAAACAAATGATTTTTATTTCTTGCAATTTGCTTTTTCTCCCCTTAAGCTTTAACCCGGTGTCAAATTATGAAATTTTAAAAGAATTTTCCTGAATTTGACAATGATATTTAAACTCTGTATGCATTACTCAAAATAGTAGGGAATCATGAATGATGTCCATAGCAATTTCAATTACCGTGACTTTTAATTTCCCATGCTTCACTTATGTTTTGTTCAGATTGGCATGGCAGTTGTTGGAGATCTTTTTATATACCAACCTACATTGAAAGATGTTCCACTTCCAGCGTGTCATGTCATCTATAACACTGAGATAAACAATCACCGTTTAATGGATTTTTATTTAAAAAACAACTTTACTAGGAGTAAAAGTAAAATGTTTTCTTATATTACATATTCAACCTAGACAAATTAAAAAAGAAAACTAGTAATGTAATATACCATTCCCATTTCCTATATTCGTTTGACATCAAGGCAAAATGCTACCACAGCCCGAGAGCAATAACAATACCAACAACAGTGCAATGGATCATTAAATGTCACATCTCCGGTAGAATCCAGTGAAATTCAGGATATAGTCAGCATTGATAAGATGTACTGATTTTTGTGTGTGAAGATTTTTGCTCTTGGCAGATGGGTTTATTAGCAAATTTGCCTTAGGCAAGAGAATCGCCATTCCAAATGTCCAGTTATCTTTGCCTTGTTGCCCATCCACATCCAAGCCTTGAAGGAAATACAAGTATTATCACCATTGACGCTCATGTTTACTAATAAAGAATGCGTGCTTTGTATATGTGTGTACTTGCTTTTATTAAACAATATTGACAGATTTAATATTTACCATATTTTCTATATTTTTATACCCAGACCTAGAAAGTCACAAAGTTTATTATTTACTGTCAAATTATTGAATGTGCCATCCTTAGCCTTAATGGGATTATTCCCAAATTGCAAGCACTTATAGGTTTGCCCCAGACAAATTTGGTGTGTTAATTGTATGTTATAATTTGAAACGACTTTAATATTTGATAATATCGACGACACGCAAATTTTGCGAACCACTGAATCCGCGATTACAGAAATAAGTCAACTTACTTTTTAAAAGATTATGTAAATCCACACTCAAAACGAATAATCTGAATTTACATTCAAAGAAATGGGGATGATTCAAGTTGTGTTTGATATTTAGCTCATGATTAGTTTTACAGAGCACACATCTTTGATTGCATTGCTAAATGATGACATTTTTGACTTATCACCAGAGATATAAGTTTTGGTGACTTCACCATGTATTTTAATATGATTTCTTTAATTGAAAACAGAAAAGAGAATAGTGAATATCAAACATTAAGTGTGGATAATTTTAACTCACCCTGTAATGATAATTCCTAATTTAAATTATGAAACACTACCATTTCAAAGGCCCTGAGAATCCCATTGACGAAAGTAACCAGATTTAACAGACAAGAGATAATCTTATCTTCATTTAAAACCTATTGATTTAAACAGGACATTTTGCACTTATCTTTACTTATAATTTATGTAAGTAAGATTGTTATGTGACCTCCTTCATTCTTGTCTTTAGGGAATCATTCTCATGGTATCCACTATGTAATTAAAAGTATTCTATTTTTAGTATCAGGTTATCAGCCAGCAGTTTAAGCTCTTGTATTACACTGGTTGGACTAGCTGACTGTGGTTAGATGTTATTGGTAGATTGGTACTTTGTTATAAACAAAACACCTCTCTCAATGGGATAAAAAACAAACAAACAAATAACAAAACTCAATTACATAACAGTTACAACAAACCCAAAACATTTGAATTATAATCAGGTCCACCATCCATTTAGTTTATTCCAACCAAAGGATTAGAAGTATGAAAACAAATGACGATTAATGCTAACTTATGTCAGTGTTAAAAAAAATCTAGCAACCTCAATCATTTATGTTACTCTTAGATGAATAATTCTAAAAAAAACCCCGAAAACAAACATATTCTGAAACTGTTAAATCAATACCTTGGCTTTTGTCAATTTGTTGCAACCAGGTATCAAAATTATATAGCCCCTTTTTTTTTCAATATTTATATTTTTGTAAGATTTTGGGTTTTAGAGTCCCAATTGAATTTAATAACACAAAACTGCAGCAGAAAAAGAAATTGTACAGAGAAGGTTAGTTTTCGGTTTTAAAGTTGATAAGATTGATTGAAAAAGATCTCATTCCTCATCATGATATATCGAAATATTATCTAAAATCAATATATTGTTTGTATTTCATCGCTTTAATTCATAATGTTAATAATAAATAAATTAAATAATTGAAATCATATGTTGCAATGACTAAAAATGCTTGTTAAGTTCATAACAAATTTCTAGTTTTATCTTGTAGTATTCTATATCGATGATTTGGGTAAGAAGATTATCAAATGGGCTGACAATACTGACATGGATAATTGGTTTTGATAACTATTCATAGGCATTCATCTTTAATCATTGGGCCTCCGATTCAAATGTCAACCGGATACAATGTGAAATTTATTTTAGACCACACAAATAAGAAAATTTCGAACTCAAATATGTGTGTAATGAGGATAAAAATATAAAATGATATTTATATATTATGATAATCCACATTTATTGACAATGTTCTCAAATAACTGACGGCAACTACATGTAACTGATTGTGGACAACTAAATCTATTAATAAAAATGATGGGAATTATTAATATAATGGATAGAACTAATTTTTATACAGTTGGTTTTTCTAGAGTTTAGCTACTAAGGAAAGGTGTTATCAAATGTCATTGCCTTTAACAAATTCAACACTGTAAATTGCATTAGTTTGTTATACATCATGTTATTATGATGCTTTATACATATATGATTCCAATGTTTTGTGCTAAAAGAAATTAATTATCATATATATTATGTTTCCTTTAACTTTAATACATTTTTTGTCCTGTAATTTCTGGCTATTGTGTTTGATTAATTACATGTAATTTCATACCTGGCTGTTTGATATCTTTGTCTTGGATATGTATTTGCAGCATTATGACTGCAGGTCTTATCATATGTGTTTGTGTTGTTTGTCAGGAGAGCGTTATAGATATTGTAAAGTGCCTCAGATAGGAACACTTCATATGAGCAACTTCTACTTTTTGATAGATGACTCATCTTAATTGTGAATAAATTATTGCTTGCGAGTATTGCATATTTTATCTTTTCTGGCCCTGCAGAAACAAAAGGTAAGAAATTACTTTCAGAAATTGAAGAAAATGCAACAAATTTGTAAATGTTCATGCTTTGTTGGTACTTAAATTGCAAAAGGATTACTAGCAATGGCAAAATTGTAATTACTCGTTCTCATCTCACACTTTCTCTTGACTGGTTAGTCGTAGGGGAGACATGGAGGATGACTTTTGTGCCAACAATCGCCAGCTGGGCCTGTCTTCTGCTAATCTGATCAAGGTTGAGTTGGGCTCTCAAGTACTCTTTTATTGTCCATCCAACTCTTTTTTTGGCGGCCTCCTTTCCGTCCACCCTCCAGGGTCCCCTGCAGGGCGGTCTTGGGGATCGAGGGCTAGTTTCTTCTTATTTATATTTATTTAGTTTTTTATTATAATTATATTTTGTCTAGTAAAGTAAAAGCCTGAAATTCCATTTTGAGGTGATGTTATAATTCAAACAGCGAATAATGGGCATCATAGTCTATTGGAGTACATTGGCTTGAAGATCATGATGCTACATGTATAAGTTAATAGCAAATTTGAAAGATTTGGATATCATCATTAATATGACGTGATGTTGTTTTTTTGGGAAGGCACCTTTACACCATTCTCCTCACTACTCAAGTATGAAATTGAGAAGCCTATCTGTCTGTGTGTAATATCATACTGATAAATGTTAAAATCAACCTTTAATTTTGTTTCTTTCTTACCTTCTAGATATCACGTCATCATGTAAATCTACTACACTAGTACACGTGCCTGTGACTAATGCTTATAGATGAGTCATGTCTCTCTCTCTCTCTCTCTCTCTCTCTCTCTCTCTCTCTCTCTCTCTCTCTCTCTCTCTCTCACACA
>JASKDV010170221.1:0-10000 GCA_032466395.1 Aegires albopunctatus | reverse complement strand
TAGATCTAGATCTATATAGATATATAGAAGAAGATGCCATCGGCAAAGGTCGCCTCCAGCCTGTCGCCTCCAAAGTCTGTGACCTGTGGCCTGTGGTCGTCTCCAGTTGAAGTCACATGATACGGTGATAATTTTTTATAAACCCACGGGCCACGCACGACGCACGACTGCGTTGTTTACTTTAGTTGGACACTGTTGGGGTTGGAGTTCAACCTGCAATCAAGGGCAATGGCAGATAAGGTTAGAGGCCAATCCTAAGAGATTTAACATCATTTGTATCTGGTTTAAGGAATGGTTCGAACCTAGATCTAGATCTAGATCTAGATATTAGATTAGATATCAAATATTCTCTTCTATTATTAGATCTAGAGTCTATGTTTTTCGTTTCTTCGTTGCAACTTCATACAGATTATTGATATTCTGGGTGCTTGCTTTTTCCATTCTCGGGGCAAGCATTCTGCGGCGAGCCGGTCAGAAAACAAAAAATAAAAACAAAAACTAGACTAGATTCTAATCTAGATCTAGATCTAGCTAGATCCAATTTAGTTCCATAGGCCATATCTTTATCTAGATCTAGATGCCATCTAAAAATCTATAAATGTAGGTAGATCTAGATCTAGATCTAGATCTAGATATCTAGATCTAGATTCTAGATAGTCTAGATCTAGATCTAGATCTAGATAGATCTATATCTAGATCTAGATCTAGATCTAAGCCCAGTTTTGATGGACCTGGAGGGTAAATTGACCTCCAGTGTTATGTGAATAAATATCTTTAGATTAGTTGTTTCTGTAAAAAGTTAAAAGTCGGGAGGATCTAGATCTAGATCTAGATTATCTAGAATATCTAGATCTAGATCTAGAGGGCCCCAGGATAAAATGCTCTAGGGCCCAACCCTGGAGTTAGGCCTGGATCAGTTCTCTAGCCTATTATAATACTAAATAGTGTAGATCTATATATCTAGATCTATATTTATTATATTATTTAAGCAGATATAGAATCTAGATCTAGATCAAGGTCTATATTTATTATATTATATTTGCAGATATAGATCAAGGTCTATATTCTAGGCCTTAATAAATGTAGTTAGGAATAGAATCTAGATCTAGATCTAGATTTAGATCTAGATCTAGTAAAATTCACATGCAGCTTAATAGATCAGTCTACACTGGCTTCTGATTGACTGTATTTAGTCACGTGTGTAAACATACCAAATTTGGTAGGCCATTCTTATCATCTTATGAATAATATATTATGAAAATTCTCTCTAGATCTAGATCTAGATCTACCTTTATCTTGATTTAGATTCTAAATCTCGATCTAGATTCTCTAGATCTAGAATCTAGATGAAATCATCTTAGGTTCAGATTTAGAATCTAGAATCTAGACCCATTTTGGTATGTGTACACACATGACTATATATACAGCCAATCAGAAGCCGGTGTAGACTGCTCTCTTTAGCTGCATGTGTGTAAAATTTTGTTCAAACTTCACTGAACAAAAGCTGTATCAGAATAAACTACTGTAATAGGCCTTCTAATAATAAATGGCTGCGGTTAATCGCACAATGTTCTAATAACTACCTGGGTTATTCGCACAATTGTTCTAAAAAAAATAATTTTGATAATAGAAACCTGACTGTCGGTAGACAGAAAAGAAAATTGCCTATATATCTGAATTATAAATAATAGTGTGTAGTACTTTACTTTAATGGTATTGCACGTTTGCACAATTGTTTGAATAACCACACCGAATAAATATTATGTCATGTCACAGTTACACAAAAGCTGTGACTATTTATATACATTTTTAGCTAGATCTATAGTTTACCATTAATACTAATAGGAAAGGATAATTAAGAGTCAAAAGAGACTTTGCAATGGACTGGAAACACTTATGCATTGAAATCATTTATATTATAAAAGGAAAATATTCTCATTTAGAATATTTACTTCTTCACCTCTCCATCATTTGCATAATGGAGGATCAAAATACTAATGTGAGCAATGGAGGATGGTCTCGAGAGGCATGGCTTTCGTCTAAAGTTACGTGATTCATTGACATGACGCTTCTAGCATGGCTGATTTAGCATGCGTTTCTATGGAAGAGGAACCCATTCTTTTAGTATAGTAGACCTTTTGGGCGATGTCCAGTTGCTAAATACATCAATTTTTTTAAATAATACTTTTTACTTTGTAATGAAAGCTGAAAAAAAAGTCATGAAGTTCACAAATATCACGACAATTTTGAAGGACTCACTCTAGCTAAGGCCTACTGATGATAGATTTAAATTGTGATGGTCTGACTATCTTTTCTTACGCAATAAGTTTATTTTGAATTTTTAAGCAACTGTTTAAAACAAAGAAAGGGGGAACATTTTAGAGACCATTAAAGTGCAAACAAAGAGCAAATGATAATGAAGTAAAGACGTTATAAATTATATCATCGTCATTATTACAATCATCATCACTGTCTTATAAAGTGTGTTAAAAACTTAAATTATTTGTTTTAAAAAGCAATCTCTTTTGAATGACAGGGTGTCCAGCAAAGTAGGAAAGTAGGATTTTTGGGACCAAATAAGATAAGTTGGATTTTGGCAGGATTTTTGGGAGCCAAGTAGGATAAGTCAGATTTTGGTCGGAAATGGGCTAGACGTCAGAAAAAACATAAGCTGGTCGGATAGATCAGATCAAGGTCGGCCATTTATCGTAATTTTCGGGTTCATTGGTGTCAGTAACTTAGTCAATTGACGTATCACTTGCTGGACGGAAGTTGCCATGAGTACTTTTAAACAGTAACGAGGGTTGAAATGTATCGATTACTATTCTTTCCTCTTGTTTCCTTTGATATAGACACAGGTTCAGAGTTACGACTACAATATTTATGTTTCTGTCAAATCACCTAGCAAAATATTTTCGTGTTTCCAATCGAAATTATTTAAGTCGAATATTTCAGGCGCCAGCGATCTTGACGATTTTATTTGTTATTTCCAATGGCATTAGCTCCTGGACATGGTTTTCTGCATCTGAATAACAATGGATATGACTGTATATGATAAGATTTACATTTAAATGGCCTTATAATACTGGTATGTATTCATGTTAAAATTTGGACTGCATGTCGATACAATGAGCGATATTTATTGGTAGGATTTTTTTGGGTGCTGGTAGGATTTTTTTTGATCACTTTTCCCTGGACACCCTGAATGAACATCATTATCATTGACATTATTATATCCTTATCATTATCATCATCGTTATTTATATTAGCATCATCGATACAATCTTTTTTGTTATTGTTTCTGTTTTATTATAATATAATATGACATATGTACATGTACTAATTAATTACATATCATAAAGTTATCTATAAGTTATTATCATTGTTGTTGTTTTTGCTATTATTATGTAGGGCTATTATTATATTGTTATAATATTATTATAGGCCCAGTATGTCTCTGGTAATAGTAGAAACGGTAGATGTTCATGTCGTAGACATTAAACAAAAATATTATATATATATGATGATTATAAAAATACATAGACCAAGGTACATTCAGCCACAGAATATTCCACACACCATTACAACTTGTCACTTTGATTTGTCATGGATCCATGTAATGATATACCGGAATTGGTCGGGCAGCCTTTCGTAACTTTACTTTACAACAACAAATAAAAATGATAATAATAAAAGGACGTTTATATTTTAGCATTTCATATATTTGAGGCGCAGCCTCAACAGCCTTTATTTCCTCGCAGATCTATCTAAATTAAGCCAGTCGTATTATTTTGATTTGAGATTCGTAATTTTCTCTAGAAATCTAGGGCCTAATACATGTAAATTTTACATTTAGGCCCTATTTTAAAATCAGGTCTGAAAGTAGATCTAGAAATCCCTCAACACGATAAACAATCTTGACTGGCACTCAACGATTGATTCTAGATTTCTTACACTTTTTCACGTCAAATTTATCAAAATTTTATTTTATTAGTTTTAAATGATATTGTTGGATAGAATTATCTTTTAAAATTCAAACGTTTCACTAGATATACATTAATGTTATTGACGATACACGCTGTGATAAGTGTGTAGTTTTACCAGTGGCTACGATTACACACGGTCACTGAAACACGTGATTTTATCAGAAGGAGACCATCCCCCATTAATATTGATTCTATAAAGATGACGAAAAGTGAAAGCCTTTTACAATGAAAATAATTGGTAGAGTGAAGGAAGGAATAGATATAAGTCTATTTGTCAGAGCAGGAGAATGCATTTTGATTAAATTGTTATTTTAATAGGGTTAAAGTTACATCTTCTCTCAAAAATATGATATATACACATGTATGTAATTACTATTTTTTTATTATATTCTTCTTTTAGGTTATTTTGTACAGCTATTTCAGAAGTTCTGCATCATGGCGGGTACGAATTGGTAAGGCATTACAGTAATATATATATATATATATATATATTATATCCCATTTTCTACCATTTTTGTTTATGTGGAAAAATAAGGCGATTAGTTGGATCGATCACTTTCTCGTGGCCACGACTAGTCGGTCAGTCAGCTCAGTCAATAAGGAAATACGAAAATGAGAAAGATAATTTTGTTCAGTAAGACACTGTCCCATCTACCTCACTCAACTAAGGTATGAAAGAGTACCTGGCCATTAAGCACTATATAAATGGTCACTTTAACTTTAGATTTACAATTTATAATCATGTTGAATGTATGCGTATAGAGGTTGACTGAAATAATGAATTACTGATATAAACAACTATTTTTCTTGCCCGGGGTTCTTGTTTATATCAGTGTTCTACTGTATTGCATGCCGTGTGGGGTCACACCATCTTGTTGGAACCAAGTCTAGACGTCTCCATCTCATGGCTGTCAAAAACTTTCTTATCATCGTCCTGTAGTTCACCTGGCTCATAGTCACCGTTTCACCATTTTAGTTTTCAAAGAAAAACGGCCCAATGACAATGCTGGAACTCATGGTGCACCACGTTGTAATCTTTGGGTTGTGCAGAGGCTTCTCACTAACAATGTCTGACTTGTCCTTATTCCAGAACATATTGGAACTCTGGTTTACATTACTGAGTTCAAAAAAAGGGATTGAATGTTTTTAAAATGACGTTCTACCAAAATTGGCTAGATTTTCATTTTGTACGTTTTTTGCGAGCTTTTTTCACGAAATGAAAAATGCTGGATATCACACAAAATACCATTGGATACTGTATTGAATGAATTTTATAACGCAAAGCTCAGTTAATATTTGTTGATTGTAGTAGCATTTGAAAAGGACCATTTTTTTTCCAGACACCCTGTACCTGATACAAATGTGGTCAGTTTTACTGTACGGTTCGGAAACCTGGAGGATCACCAACAGCAACATAAATAGATTGCAGTCCTTTACAAATAGATGCCTCAGATATATCCTGAAAATCAGATGGCTGGACACCCTATGAAATGATGAATTGTGGAAACTCACTTGTCAAATCCCAATCAACATCCAAATTAGAAATAGGAAGTGGGGATGAATTGGGCATACATTGAGAAAACCGCAGTCCAACATAACGAGACTGGAACCCTCAGGGAAGGCGCAAAGTAGGCCGACCTAAGCAAACATGGTGGAGAAGTAGAGGAACGGAAATAAAAGCCTCTGGGTGGATATGGCCAGAACTGAGAAAAGCTGCCCAAAACCTAGTTAGTTGGAGTGTTGCTGAGGCCCTGTGTTCCTATGGGGATTCACAGGCATTATAAGGAAGGATACAAAGGGGTCTTGAATTTCTAAGGTGGTAACAAAGATGGAAAAGTTAGTTGCCAGTGGTGGCACTAGTAGTGGAAATTTTTCAAAATGGGACAGCTGAAATGAAGCTCAGGAAAATCAAAAAGGATTGGTTACAGACAACTCAGAACAAAATGATCAGACCAACCCCCAATCAAAGGAATCACATTGTAAAGCAGGGAAAGTTTACATGAGTACTTTACATTTATACATTTATTATTCTTTTTCGGAATGACAAAAATAGAATCAGTTCCAACATTTTCTTGTATGAGGATTAAACTACTATAGATTGTGTTTTAATTTTAATTTTCAAGATTTTGATTAGAGCTGAGAATTTTTTATTTTTTTTTTAATGTGGAGACCTTAAGAGATCTGCAATTAAAAATTCAGTATTAATCACTCACTCACACGTGCTTGCATCAGTGACTAGATCTAAGCCTTTCATTTCTTTTTCTCTCCCTCCTTCCCTCTCCCCCTCCCTCCCCCTCCTCTCTCTCTTTCTCTCTCTCCTCCTCTCTCTCTCTCCCTCCCTCCCTCTCTAGGGCCGAGAGTCAGAAGCGAAGTGGCCTGACATTGTAGTCAAGCGACCCTTTTTTTTTTTGTAACAGAATTTACCTTCCGTGATTAAAGAAAGTATTTGTGCCTTTCCTCTCAAGTCAGTCTTGCTTAGTAGTATCAACACTATTTTTTTTTTGGTCCTAAGGCTTTGACTAAGCCGATCCTTTGCTTTATTTTCAATTCTATAACATTTTTTTTCAGCTTTGGCCTTGAAAGGTATCAAATATGACTATGAAGCTGTACATCTTCTCAAAGATGGTGGACAACAGGTCTGTTGTATTAATTTTATAATATTGATATCTGTGCCTTTTGGACTTTGTAAAACAAGGAAAGACAAATGGTCAGGTGGTTAAGATTGTAAGGCACAAGGCAAGGACTGATCAAGGCCACATTGAATCTATACTTACTCATCTTACTCCCTAGAAATGTTTAGGCAAGAGCAACGTTGTAAAGTTTGACATTTTTGTGATGCAATTTTAACCTTGGAATTGAAGTATATTGTAAAATATGTTATAGCATTGTATCTCATTTACATTATACCAAGATTCTTCTGAATAATGTATCTCAATTAACATTCATGATGCCGAGTATCATCTTTCTTTGTTCATCAAATGACGCTGCCATTGTCAAAGTCCAAGGTATAGAGATTCAGTGACTTTTACGTTCCTTTTTTATCTTTTTCTTTTTAAATTTTTTATATTTAAAGTTATTGATTGTCATATGTCATTAGTGATTTTTAATTTTGTATTATTTATTTCTGACAATTCAGCATACTGAGGAATACAAAAAGTTGAATCCACAGGCACAACTTCCTACTCTGGTCATAGATGGACACAATTTGACTCAATCGGTAAGAAATTATGCTTGAATGTTTTTTGCCATTTTTTGATGCCATTGTACACAACATCTCAGATAAGGCCAGATGGGGGCTGCTGCAGGGGTGCATGTCTATCAGTTGTTTTTTTTCACACTCAAAGTCACCTGCTGGTTTTTCATCTCTGGTGCCGGCAAAAAGTTTTGTCAAAACTGGCATAAACTTGCAGCTGAACTTTGCAAGTCGATGGGTTATTTACCGCTCAAATTACGGAGATTCATTTCAATGGCTTTCTTCAAAACGTATCACCTTAGGTGTGCGCATCAGGTGATTCATTTGGATGCAGGCGGGAGCTTTAGCCTAAGCCTAGCAGTGAGCTTCTTTGTCTAGATCTACCTAGTTTAATGCTCGTGTCACATTGTCATCTATTTGCTTCTTGATCTACATTTCGTAGTGCGTTGACTTTCTGGATTTTTCATCTCTCGTTGGATTAAATCTCGAGATTTGTACTATTTAAAATCGGTGGGTTTTTTTTACTTTCCATCTTCTTCTTTCCCTTAAGTCTTTATAACTTACATAGTTCACTCTTTTGTCAGACACTAAATGGCCGCATAGATAGCTGCAAGATTTTGAAAATTTCATTATCACCATTACAGGATTTTTTTAGTTTGTTCACATATATGCCCTCGGGCTGCTGTCTCTTGGTTCATGCACCACGCATAAGGGCTACTACAACATATATTTTTTTGTATTCCAGCTTCCAATTATTGAGTATCTTGTTGGAAATATAATGTCTATTATTGAAATTTGTATTCCAGCTTCCAATTATTGAGTATCTTGTTGAAATACAATGTCTATTATTCAATTTTGTATTCCAGCTTCCAATTATTGAGTATCTTGATGAAAAGTATCCAAACTCACCACTTTTGCCGAAAGATGCGTTTGGTAAAGCAAAGGTAAATGTTTTCTTCTCTGTTTAAAAATGGCCTTGGGGTATTTGTTTTTTTTATTCACTTTGAATGTTTGTTCTGGTCAGAAGACTTCTTGCTTTAGGATAGGCTGTTGTTTTTTTGTCTTTCCTTGAATTGAATTTTTTTTTTTTTAATTCCCAATATCTTTACTTGTCTTACTTGGGAAAGTCATCTTCTTGTTATTGACAGCAAACATTTGAAGCAAAGAAAGTAATTAACCATAGTAAATGAAAGTTAAATGGACAAGTTATGTTAATGACATAAGAAGTTGAAAATAAGGAAATGACTTATTAAAGTAATTGTCTCATATTCAAAATGGCTTATATATAAATTATAGAAATAGTAGCATAACACAGCACAACAATTGAGTATATATGATGAATAATATTTTTATCTATTTGAAATAGAACTGTGTGGACAAGGTGAGATATTTTATGCGATTGGTTTCCAGAAAAAAAAATTGAAAGGAGGGAGGGCGGGAGACTAAAATTATCACAACTCAATAATTTGAAAATAAGACATTATTGCTCTTATTAAGAATTCTTTGGTATTTAAATTTCTTCTAAATTTATCTTGCTTCCCTATGTAGCCAAAAATTCTCATCTGTCATTTCCTAATGATGTTAACTATTTCTCTCTCCCTACCCATTTTCTCAAATACTCTCTCGTTCCTAATTTTGGCTGTCCATGGTATTACTAAAAATCTTTGGAAAATCCACATATCAAACCATATTAAATATTTTGAGCATTCTGTATTTAAAGCTCAGGATTCATAAGCATATAGCAGCGTGGAAATAGCATATTATGTCTGAACCGTTTGCAATTTTGTTTTCGTTTTGAGAAAGGTAATAAGGACTCTATTTTCTTTGTCTATTTAATTTTATCAGACTTGCCAACCAGTATGATTTCGCGTATTTTAGTACGCGCTACGGCTGAAAATACGCGAATATGAGCATTTTGGTTAAAATACGCATTCGTGACATGACTTCGTCTCACCGGTAGTTATAACAATTATAAATCTCGAGATCCCGGTTAACGGATTGCCGGTAGCGGAAGTCGATTGTTAGATTATGCGCGCCAGCGGTATTGACCGTAGGCCTATTTCCGTCGCTTTTGATTCAATTAGAAGAATCCGCCATTTTGTGCAGTCGATCTGTTTCACTCTCTGAAAACCAGTGCATTGTGTTTCTACCGTGGAGCTAGATTCTATAATCTTGAAGTCAGTCGAAATCAAAAGATGATAATCCATTATACTCACATTGCGTTATTTGTAAGTGTGATATTTATATTGGCTCTGCTGGAGCCAGTGACATAAAAAGACATGAAAAAGTGGTCAAGCATGTACAGAACTTATAATGTATGTCTAACACAAGGGAACAACCAAAATTGAATGTGTTTATGCAGAACAGGCATAGCTCTATTGAGCAGCAGGAGGTGTTAGATAGAAAAGAACGTGAGGCTAGGGAAATGGCTAAGAGAAAAAATTAGAGGAAGATATAATTAGGGCCGAAGTCATTATGGTGGAGTTAATTTCAGACCTGAATCTATCAATGAATTCTGCTACCACCCTCACTCAAGCCTTCAAAGGAATGTTTCCGGATACGGAGATAGCCCAGCATTTTCATTGTGGCCGTACAAAAACAACAGCAATCATAAAAGACGTGGCAGCCAAACACCAAACTTTGCTTCTAGAGAGGATGAAAAATCACCCTTTTTCTTTAGCCATGGATGGTTCGAATGACTCTAACTCAAAGCTCTACCCAATTGTTGTGCGTAGTGTAGATCCAGAGACCCTTACTGTTAGTGCAGAGGTTGTTTCTCTTCCAGTTCTTGAAGATTCGGGTACAGGAGAAAATATTTTCA